>CM060305.1:168250235-168252735 GCA_030674185.1 Monoplex corrugatus
GTGGTTTTGAATGGTTGTGTGCTCTGATGTGGTTTTGAATGGTTGTGTGCTCTGATGTGGTTTTGAATGGTTGTGTGCTCTGATGTGGTTTTGAATGGTTGTGTGCTCTGATGTGGTTTTGAATGGTTGTGTGCTCTGATGTGGTTTTGAATGGTTGTGTGCTCTGATGTGGTTTTGAATGGTTGTGTAATCTGATGTGGTTTTGAATGGTTGTGTGCTCTGATGTGGTTTTGAATGGTTGTGTGCTCTGATGTGGTTTTGAATGGTTGTGTGCTCTGATGTGGTTTTGAATGGTTGTATGTTCTGATGTGGTTTTGAATGGTTGTCTGTTCTGATGTGGTTTTGAATGGTTGTGTGCTCTGATGCGGTTTTTGTCAAACTTGATAACATGAGTGACGTTTTAAATTATACATGGAACTGAAGGTGTGCTTTGGAGTTTTAAACAGCAGCGATATGACATGGCAGAGCATTTCACGAGTGACCGTCACAGCAGTTCGTGACTCCTGTATCCTGCATTTCCACTGTTATACCAGACAGCAGTTCGTGACTCCTGTATCCTGCATGTCCACTGTTATACCAGACAGGTTGGTTAATCAAGTGGGTACACGTTGGGCTTCCAGTCGGAAGGTCCTGGGTTCAGTTCGCCTGGATTCTTCCTCCTCGTGTGTAAATGGTAATGATTTCTCCCATCTCCCAGGTCAGCATGATTGTGACCTCCCACCACCAATTCAGTCTTAACTCGCAGTCAGTCGAACAGCACTAGGAGCTGAAAAGGTGACTGAGGTTCTATCTGGGGTGTTTGGACTTTTTCTCAATATTGATTTCTGTGGACTATATAGTCTATACCCCACAGATTTTTTTTTCTTGACAAAACATTATCAATCAATCTAAAATGGTATTTTAATGCACTGATCGCAGTAGAAAGAACGCAATTTCCTACCAAAAGTACCTATTTTTGTCTCATGTTATGAACGTAACCTGTACAGGACCCCCACATGTGATAACTGACAGAGAGCTCTTTGGTGCACCTTTCAGAAATTGACAGCTAAAACTAGAAACAAACCGGGTCAAAGCCACCAAATAAACAAATTTAAGAAAGGGAAAGAGACCTACAAAACCTTGTGAATATACTAGAAATAGAAAGCAAAGGTAAGGGGCTGGAACTAAACAGCAGGAAGACTGAAGTCATGGTGATCAGTAAAAAACATGAAATCCCCTCATGCAAAATAACAGCAAATGGCACAACCTTGACACAGGTTGATAAATTCTAATACCTGGGAACGATCATTTCATCAGACGGCAGATGCACATCAGAAATAGCCTGCAGAATCGGCCAAGCCAAACAGCATTCAAGAAGATGACAAGCATTCTTACCAACAAATGCCTATCAATTAACATCAGGAAGAGAGTTCTTGAATGTTATATAGAACCAATACTGTTGTACGGATGCGAGGCGTGGACAGTCAACAAAGCCAGAACAAGATTGAGGCAGCCGAGATGTGGTTTCTAAGAAGAATGTTGAGAGTTCCATGGACAGCAAAGAAAACAAACGAGACAGTCTTGATGGAGGCAGACACAAGTAGATCACTCATAAGGAAGATTAGAAAAAGACAGGCAACATTTATAGGCCATTTTATGAGGAAGGGGGATTTGGAGCACCTGGTCACAACGGGAAAGCTGGAGGGAAAGAGAGCACCGGGTAGACCCAGGGAGAAAATACTGGACGGACTTGCAGAGGGCTGGGGACGGGGAGGGTGGGGGAGATTCTGGGGGCAACGAGAGACAGAGGCAGTGGAAGTCCATGATCGCCAACGCCATGCGGCAGGGCACCTGATGATGAAGGAAAATGTGTAGGAGAGTACATAAAAACTTTAGAGGCCGTTTTCTCAAAATGGCCGTCATAAACTTAATGATTTTAAACACACATAACTTCTACATTTTTTTAGTACAAGCTTTTTTCAAGTACCAAAATAATCAGCAGAACGTACACTTTCCAGTGAAATGTATATCTCAAAATACCCAAAATGCTAGTTAAGACTGATTTCGTGTCGGCAGGTCACGATTGTAGACTTGCCAACGCCTAAACCCATGTTGTACGTGCACGTACAGAATATCAAGTAGGCCTATGAACGTTAAAGATCTTGGAAATCATGTCAGGGGTTGGCTTACTGAAGCGTGAAAACACCCACCATGTCATCATCATCATCAGGTGCCCTGCCGCGTGGCGTTGGCGACCATGGACTTCCAACTATCTCTATCTCTCGTTGCCCCCAGCATCTCCCCCACCCTCCTCATCCCCAGCCACTCCGCAAGTCCGTCCAGCATTTTCTCCCTGGGTCTACCTGGTGCTCTCTTTCCCTCCTGCTTTCCCGTTGTGACCAGGTGCTCAAATCCCCCTTCCTCATTAAATGGCCTATAAATGTTGCTTGTCTTTTCCTAATCTTCCTTATGAGTGATCTATTTGTGTCTGCCTCCATCAAGACTGTCTCGTTTGTTTTCT
>CM060305.1:168257735-168267735 GCA_030674185.1 Monoplex corrugatus
TAAGGCATGTGTCACGGTCATTATACACGTGGCACCTGTGACGTTAGTGCAGTGGAATTCTTTCCGAGCGCGGAGCGTCATCTTGATAAACTGAAACTGAAACTGAAACCAGACGCAGAGTATAAGCTTGGTATAAACAAAAGCCCTACTGTATGACATACACACACACATACATATCAGAATGCACACGAAGAAACATTCACATCTGAATATCATACACACATTATCTCAACATTCATGCACATATCACTCACATATATCTACGTAAATGTAAATATATACATGCATGAAAGATTAGACGATGTCACATGATCGATAGTTTTAGAAGTGGACATGTGTATTGGAGTATAAACACCTATGACATGAACAATGGAGAGCCAGATTAACTCTTTAGCTGTGACTTGAAGTGCTAAAAGATGTTGAAACTTGAGTTTAGAAAAATAAACCGCCTCCGCCTCCCCTCTTTTCACATTAACAGTCACGTTTGAGCACGACTGTAAACTGATCTGGTGACATGGAGAAAATCTGATGACCGTTCGTGCCCGCATTGCCAGGGCAAATAAACATTGGGACATGTCCGGAGCGTCAACCCAAGGAAGGTACACATGGAAGCACAGTTGAGTACTTGAAGACATTGCACAGGCCAACAGCAGGCTTACTGCCAGCGGGAAAATGATGCCACCAGAAGCTCTGGCGACCTTCTACACGGCAGGAGGCAGCAAACTACATGTATATCCTGAAAAAAAATCTATAACATCCGAAGCGGGGTCCACTGCATGGAGCGGATAGCTGGGAGTACACTGCAGTTCTTTCACGAGGAGGCGAACAGAAATCCTCTGCAAGAGTGGCACAGAGACCGGATATAGTTCTCCGATCCCATTCATCAAAACAAACGATTCTGATCGAAGTCACTGTCCTGTGTGAAAGTAGAATGTACGAAGCTCATATCTACAAAACTGAAGAGTATGCCGATCTAGCCATCAACATGAGGAAATCTAGCTGCCAAGCTGAAGTATTGGAATAAGGGGGTTGGCAGGCATATCTGCATGTGCTCTCATGAGACAACTCTCGATTTCTGTGAAGAAAAATAGCAGAAGCAGCTGCAAAGAGTTCAGGCTGGATCTGGTCGAGGAAGACCAAAGCGAACTTAATAAAGTTTAGATTTTCCTTACGTGCAGCAGATGTTCGATAGCCAGGTGTTAAGATATCGACCACAAGAGTGATTTGGTCGGAGAGGCCCGACTATCTTGGATGCACGGGATCATTCGCCCGCACTGTGCAGGCAGTGTGTTGCTACATAGTCTGCATACTCTGTCTCCAGTTCGCGTGTTTACCAGGTGTTTTCAGGTTTTCACAAGCCACCGACCACAGATATAGCTTACATGACAGAACAACCCTTCCACTCCCACAACCTATCCACCGAAAGCAGGAAGCTGGTGGATAGGGTGAGGGAGACAAAGGGTTAAGATTTTGTTTTGCTATCATTGATGCCGATGCAGGATGCTAGTGAATAGGGTGAGGGAGTCAAAGAGTTAAAGTGCGTACTGGCTGTTCTGTGTGAGTACACACACAACGAGGATTTAAATACTAACAGGTGTGCACACACGTTGACCGGCCTGAGAGATTGAAAAAATCTCCTCCGTTTACCCACAAAGCGGGAGCTACCCAGGCAGGATCGAACCCACAACTTTCCATTGACAATCCGACGTCTTACCTCATGTTTATCGCCCCTGTCGCAGGGGACAATTTTATTGAATCTATTTTCTAAATTCTGTCGTCTTGGTGCGTCTGTATCGTTATATCTTACCCCCGTGGGGTTGCCTGGGGCTCTTTCAATAATTATATATGGTATCCCCACCTTCTGGAAATTCTGTGCTAGAAATTTCCTTTTTTTTTATCACTCTCTTTGTTTCTGCCTCGTTCCTTTGCTTTCTGTCATTTCTTCCTGTCATTTTCTGCCTTTCTGGTCCATTCACCTGTATGTGTTCGATAAAGCCTTTCGTTTTCTCTTAGGATTGATAATTGGGTACATGTATTAATGCATTTTTGGCTATGGGGAAATGAGATATGCGAAGCAAGTTTAGGTAATTTAGGCCCGATCGGCAGATATGATGTGTCTAGTGTGTCGGCTGGTGACTGCGTGCTTGTCACCTCTAACTTTCAGCCTGCACCACTGGCTAGCACTGCTGCTTGCAGCCATGCGAAAAGAAGAGCAGAATGCGTCTCTTCCTGTCAGTACATAGCCTCTCCATCAGCAAGCCCTACGTTGTGCCTCCTCGTGGCGACAGGCGGTAACTGAGCACCTCACGGACTCAGGCTAAATCTCGTGGGACTCGGAGGAGGTCTGGCCCCCAGACGTGAGGCCCACCGGCGTGTGGATATGCCCTGGTACCCACGAACCAGATCCCCAAGCTATGGTAAATAGCTCCGCTGCCTTGTGGACATCTCGGAGAGAGTAAGTCTAGCGGAGAGACCGTACACAAACCGATGGAAGGCAACGGGAAACCACCATCGTATTTTCCCCAGGTTATTTATGGATGGACAGACAAAAGCATTTCACCAGACGGCAGATGTACATCAGAAATAGCTAACAGAATCGGCCAAGCCAAAACAGCATTCAAGAAGATGAAAGGCATTCTTACCAACAAATGCCTATCAATTAACATCAGGAAGAGAGTTCTTGAATGTTATATAGAACCAATACTGCTGAATGGTTGTGAGGCGTGGACAGTCAACAAGCAAAAGCCAGAACAAGATTGAGGCAGCCGAGATGTGGTTTCTAAGAAGAATGTTGAGAGTTCCATGCACAGCAAAGAAAACAAACGAGACAGTCTTGATGGAGGCAGACACAAATAGATCACTCACAAGGAAGATTAAGAAAAAGACAGGCAACATTTATAGGCCATTTTATGAGGAAGGGGGATTTGGAGCACCTGGTCACAACGGGAAAGCTGGAGGGAAAGAGAGCACCAGGTAGACCCAGGGAGAAGATGCTAGACGGACTTGCGGAGTGGCTGGGGATGAGGAGGGTGGAAGAGATGCTTGAGGCAACAAGAGATAGAGACAGATGGAAGTCCATGATCGCCAACGCCATGCGGCAGGGCACCTGATGATGATGACGAGGACCGATTTATATATGTTTGTGTCCAGAGTATGTTTAAATGTATGTTCAGGCAGTATGTTGCTATGCAGTCTACATGTACATACTCCGTCTTTGGTTGTTATGTATGCCAGATGTTTTCAAGTTTTCACACGCC
This sequence comes from Monoplex corrugatus, assembly GCA_030674185.1. NCBI lineage: Eukaryota > Metazoa > Mollusca > Gastropoda > Littorinimorpha > Ranellidae > Monoplex > Monoplex corrugatus. The sequence goes on from CM060305.1 coordinate 168,260,993, forward strand.
ACCAGCCCTAGACACAGCTTAGGTGACAATTAACGCTTTGCCTCCCGCAGTCTATCCACTAACTCCAAAAACATAACCCTATGGTTCCCTCACTCTCTCCACCAGCTCCCTGCTTGCTGCAGAAAACTGGTAGATAGGATGAGAGAGACAAAGCGTTAAGTTTTTGTTTTGCTATCATTGATGACGATGCAGGATGTTAGTGGATAGGGTGAGGTAATCAAAGGGTTAAGTTTTTGTTTTGCTATCATTGACGACGATGCAGGATGTTAGTGGACAGGGTGAGGTAATCAAAGGGTTAAGTTTTTGTTTTGCTATCATTGATGACGATGCATGATGTTAGTGGATAGGGTGAGGTAGTCAAAGGGTTAAAGTGCGTACTTGACGTTTGTGCTTTGTCATTTTTTTCCTATCATTTTCTGCCTTGCTGGTCCGTTCACCTGTGTGTGTTCGATAAAGTCTGACATACTTTCACTTAGGACTGATAATTGGGAACATGTGTCAAGTGTATTTTTGGCTCTAGGGAAATGAGATATGCAGAAACAATTACGGGTAAATTAGGCCCGTTTTCAGATATGTTTTAGTGTCCATAGTTACGTTTAAATTTATATTGAGGTAATTTAGGTCTGTTTTTACATATGTTTTAGTGTCCATAGTTACGTTTAAATTTGTATTGAGGTAATTTAGGTCTGTTTTTACATATGTTTTAGTGTCCATAGTTACGTTTAAATTTGTATTGAGGTAATTTAGGTCTGTTTTTACATATGTTTTAGTGTCCATAGTTACGTTTAAATTTATATTGAGGTAATTTAGGTCTGTTTTTACATATGTTTTAGTGTCCATAGTTACGTTTAAATTTGTATTGAGGTAATTTAGGTCTGTTTTTACATATGTTTTAGTGTCCATAGTTCTGTTTAAATTTGTATTGAGGTAATTTAGGTCTGTTTTTACATATGTTTTAGTGTCCATAGTTACGTTTAAATTTGTATTGAGGTAATTTAGGTCTGTTTTTACATATGTTTTAGTGTCCATAGTTCTGTTTAAATTTATATTGAGGTAATTTAGGTCTGTTTTTACATATGTTTTAGTGTCCATAGTTCTGTTTAAATTTGTATTGAGGTAATTTAGGTCTGTTTTTACATATGTTTTAGTGTCCATAGTTACGTTTAAATTTGTATTGAGGTAATTTAGGTCTGTTTTTACATATGTTTTAGTGTCCATAGTTACGTTTAAATTTGTATTGAGGTAATTTAGGTCTGTTTTTACATATGTTTTAGTGTCCATAGTTCTGTTTAAATTTGTATTGAGGTAATTTAGGTCTGTTTTTACATATGTTTTAGTGTCTGTAGTTACGTTTAAATTTGTATTGAGGTAATTTAGGTCTGTTTTTACATATGTTTTAGTGTCCATAGTTCTGTTTAAATTTATATTGAGGTAATTTAGGTCTGTTTTTACATATGTTTTAGTGTCCATAGTTTCGTTTAAATTTATATTGAGGTAATTTAGGTCTGTTTTCACATATGTTTTAGTGTCCATAGTTACGTTTAAATTTTGCATTGAGGTAATTTAGGTCTGTTTTTACATATGTTTTAGTGTCCATAGTTCTGTTTAAATTTGTATTGAGGTAATTTAGGTCTGTTTTTACATATGTTTTAGTGTCTGTAGTTACGTTTAAATTTGCATTGAGGTAATTTAGGTCTGTTTTTACATATGTTTTAGTGTCCATAGTTCTGTTTAAATTTGTATTGAGGTAATTTAGGTCTGTTTTTACATATGTTTTCGTGTCCATAGTTCTGTTTAAATTTATATTGAGGTAATTTAGGTCTGTTTTTACATATGTTTTAGTGTCCATAGTTCTGTTTAAATTTGTATTGAGGTAATTTAGGTCTGTTTTTACATATGTTTTAGTGTCCATAGTTCTGTTTAAATTTGTATTGAGGTAATTTAGGTCTGTTTTTACATATGTTTTAGTGTCCATAGTTCTGTTTAAATTTATATTGAGGTAATTTAGGTCCGGTTTTTACATATGTTTTAGTGTCCATAGTTCTGTTTAAATTTATATTGAGGTAATTTAGGTCCGTTTTTACATATGTTTTAGTGTCTGTAGTTACGTTTAAATTTTGCATTGAGGTATGTTGTTTTAAATCTCCTGTACGATAAATTGGATGGAGTGGTCAACGCCAGGTGTATCTCTTTAGATTATGTGCGCCAATGCCTTGATATGTGTACTTAATTTCTTTTCCATTTGTTTTGTTTTTTGTTTTGTCCTGTTGAAGTATTGTGTATGATTTGAAATGGTTATAGCCCTGAAAGGGGGGCCTGTAGTCGAGTGGTTAGAGCGCTCGTCTGCGGTGCGGAAGGTCGGTGGTTCGAATCCGCTAAACGCTGGTTCGATTTTTCCGGCCTGAAAACTCCCTCTGTCCACCCAGCAGTGAATGGGTACCTGACTTCGGTCGGGGGAGGTTTAAAAAAGGCGGCGAAAGGAGAGGGATGGGCTCCGCCTTTCATAATGCCGTGCCCTAGACACGGTGAATCTTTAACAGTTCACCGCCCCTACGGCCATATTGACCATGGGACCTTTAACCTTTTTATAGCCCTGATATGTCTCTGTCTGTCTGTCTGTCTGTCTGTTTGTCTCTCTCCCCTCTTCATGTGTTTGTCTGTCTGCCTGTCTCTGTCTGTCTCTGTCTGTCTCTGTCTGTCTGTCTGTCTGTTTGTCAGTCTGTCTCCCTCTCTCTGTCATATTGATTTTTCGTTCTTTTATTTATTCTTTCTTCCTCAACCTCCTTTTCGCTGCGAGCAATCTGGCGTGTTCGCACGTGTGTGTGTGTGTGTGTGTGTGTGTGTGTGTGTGTGTGTGTGTGTGTGTGTGTGTGTGTGTGTGTGTGTGTGTGTGTGGGTGTGTGTGTGTGTGTGCGCGTGTGTGTGTGTGTCTCTGTGTGTGTGTGTGTGCGTGTGTATGTGTTTGTGTGTGTGTGTGTGTGTGTGTGTGTGTGTGTGTGTGTGTGTGTGTGTGTGTGTGTGTGTGTGTGTGTGTGTGTGTGTGTGTGTGTGTGTGGTGTGTGTGTGTGTGTGTGTGTGTGTGTGTGGTGTGTGTGTGTTGTGCTTGCGTGTGTGTGTGTGTGTGTGTGTGTGTGCGTGCGTGCATGCTTGCGTATGAGTGTGTGTATGTGTGTGTGTGTGTGTGTGTGTATGTGTATGTGCGTGCGTGCGTGCGTGTGTGTGTGTGTGCGTGGTTCCTGCTTCGTGCGTGTTTCTTTTATCTTCATTGTCTTGCATCCCTTCGCCACCCTACTCCCTACTTCGTTCGCATTGCGTTCCAGCTCGTGATCCGGCTGTTCATATGATCATACTTATGACGGTGTGTTACAGTCACGCGCACCTCAACAATGGATGTCTGCCAGTTCCACTTCCTGCCACCCACCCTCAGGCAAGGATGTTAATTCGTTTAAGGCACGTGAAAGCACGTGATGTCTGTGTGTGATGTGTGTGTGCGTGTGTGTATGTATGTGTGTGTGTGTATGTGTGTATGTGCCAGTGCAGTCGTGTGTGTGTGTGTGTATGTGTGTGTGTATGGTAATGTATACTTGTGTGTATGTTGTGTATGTATGTGCGTGTTTGTGTGTCTGTGTGTGTGTCGTGTGTGTATGTGCGTGTGTGTGTGTGTGTATGTGTGTGTATGTATGTGCGTGTGTCATATGTGTGTGTATGTGTGTGAGTGTGCGTGTTGTGTGTCTGTGTGTGTGTCTGTGTGTGTATGTGTATGCCGCGCGTGTGTATGTGTGTGTATGTGTGTGTGTATGTGTCTATGCGTGTATGTGTGTGTGTATATGTTTGTGTGTGTGTGTGTGTGTGTGTGTGTGTATGCGTATGTGTGTATGTGATGTTGTGTGTGTGTATGCGTGTGTGTGTATGCGTATGTGTGTATGTGAATGTTTGTGTGTGTGTATGCGTGTGTGTGTATATAGTATGTGTGTATGTGTGTGTATGTGTGTGTGTGTGCGCACGAGAGTGGTTTGACATTTGTAATTGTTACGAGATAATGCGGAATGCGACACTATGATTTAGCAACGCTCCGTATATGGAACAACGGATAGGGGCGATATTCATGGTTGTTTTTTTTTGTTTTTTTTTATCTTTCTTGCTTTTGTTTTGTTTGTTTTGTTTTTTCTCTGTCTGCTGTCTTGCGTTTTATAATCTCCTCCATTTTTAAAGGAGATTATTCCATATTACATGGAACGAGCAGGATCGAGGCAGCGAGATGTGGTTTCTCAGAAGAATGTTGAGAGTTCCATGGATAGCAAAGAAACAAACGAGACAGTCTTGATGGAGGCAGACACAAGTAGATCACTCATAAGGAGATTAGGAAAAGACAAGAACTTTATAGGCCATTTTATGAGGAAGGGGGATTTGGAGCACCTTGTCACAACGGGGAAGCTGGAGGGAAAGAGAGCACTAGGTAGATCCAGGAGAGATGCTGGACGGACTTGCGGAGTGGCTGGGGATGAGGAGGGTGGGGGAGATGCTGGGGGCAACGAAGATAGAGATGGTTGGAAGTCCATGTCACAAGCCATGCTGCAGGGCACCTGATGATGATGTGATGATGACATGGGAACGATTTATGTCTGTATGTATGTGTGTCTGTGTGCATCATCAAAATGTTATTAAGATTTCTAGCTGTTCCGGGTTGGTTCTTTACCAAAAGGTGGACAAAGATGCGGACCGTCGGACATCAGTTTGTAGGACACGGTGTCAAGGTCAAGATCACATGCGAGGGACGGGATGATATTGCAGAAATTGATGATGATTTTTTTGTTCTTTTTTTTAGGAAGTATCTGAACAAGACTTTCTCAGGAACTTTGATTGTAACATTGATCAAAAATGAATTAAAAAAAAAAAGTCTTTATGGCCCTGACAGTTACCATTGTTCTCATGAGCGTCAAGTAAAGATAAGCCTATCTAACTCATCACATGAATAGGTCAGCTCTTCTCTTATCTAACATTTGGATCAATAACTAACACATTCATACTGGTTGAACTACTTAGTATCAAAGAGCTTTAAAATCTATTTATTTGAATTGGTATTTAATCTTTGCATTTCTGACACATTTTTTGATTCGTGTATAACGTATATGTTGTGTAGACTCTTTGGGGCGAAGGCTGGATGTAGAAAAGCATATCTCTATTGATTATCACACCCTCCTAAAGAAAATGTGTTCTTATTCTTGTTCTTGTTTTCTTAGTGCCTTTGTCTCTGTGTGCCGTCTGTCTCTCTCTGCCTCCTTCAGATGTGTGCGCATCCATGACGAATGAGTACACACACACAAACACACACACACACACACACACACACACACACGCACACACACACACACACACACACGCACACACGCACACACACGCACACACACACACACACTCTCTCTCTCTTCATTATCTATCTATCTATCTATCTATCTATCTATCTATTTGTCTATTAATCTATCTATCTACTATCTATCTTATCTATCTATCTATCTATCTATTATCTTTTCTCATCTATCTATCCTGCCTGCCTGCCTGCCTGCCTGTCTGTCTGTCTCTCTATGTTATATATATATGTACATATATGTATATATATGAGATGGGGCGAGTGGTTAAGGGTTAGGTAGGGATGATGATTGCTGTGGTGGTCGTTTGTGTCCAGAGCAGAAAGGGAAGTCCCTCAAACAAAAGACAAGTCCTTGTTTTGATACTTGACTCTTTACTATTAAGAAAACATCAAAGAAGAAGAAGTGGAAGAAGAATTTCAAGAAGAAGAACGAAAGATAGACAGTGCTACAGTGTCAGCATCTAATCGCTGTGAAGTTGATCACCACTGGTGAGACCGAGAGTGGTGGCAGAAAAGGACGAGCTATTAGTTAGTTAGTTGAATGAGTTTTAAAGTCCTACCATCTTAGAGTATACGAGACTAGCGAAAAAAATTTTGAAGAAGCCTTCAATAATTTTTAAGCATTGTGAGAAACCGATGCTTTATTCGGTTCTCTGATCCACCCTGGATGGCAATGAATGGGTGAATGTGGACGAACTATTTCTTCTTGATTGATATTGGTTGAGTTTTTTACGTCGACACCCACCTCAGTGATATGGCCGAGGGGATAACCATCCCGGGAAGTGGGGGAAGGGGGACCTATCTAATCCTATACTGACACCACCAGAACAACAATGATGTTAAGATGGGGCAGTGAGATGGCCATTTTAATATAGCGCACCCCGGGATTCGAACCCACAACCATTAGCATGTGAATTCGACGCTCAAACCAACTGAGCTATCGAGGCCCGCGAGCGACTATGACGCGCCTTGTTAATTTATACTCTGGGAACAGAGCATGATGGTCATACTTTCAAACCTTTCAGATGACAAGGTCTGATTGGTTGTTCTCACCAAGTTAATCAATCAACACTTAGTGTGTAGTTTTAACGCAGCGCGTCAGTACACACAACTGGTACACTGGTCATTGTCGGGCAGTTTCGCGAGTGGCTATGTACTCGCTATTGCCACAAATACTTAGGGCTGTTGGAACAGAGACGCGCAACACACCCTGCAGTCATTGTGTGTGTTCCCCTGGCTGTGTACAGTACTGGCTATTACACGGTGTTTGTTTTACAATGGGCTGAAGGCGGCATACATTAGTGACGGCCCCCTCTAGGTTCTGTAGGACTACAACGTAATACACTGTGTGTAACAGACTGAAGAGACGACAAAA
>CM060305.1:168270235-168280235 GCA_030674185.1 Monoplex corrugatus
CTTTGCTATGTAGGCTATGAACTCCGTCTAACCATGCTAAGACCTGTTTTGTGGTTGTGTGGTTTTCGATTCGTGCACGCGGACATACTTGCGGTATCATAGTATTTAAAAACAGCTGATATCGTTCCTGACAATACCAGTGAATCTCCGGTTACTTTTGACTTTATTTAACGATATGCAGGGTATGTATGTACTCCATTCGAACATACAGGCCTATTTTCTGATATCTTGATCGACAAAACGAAGTTCAGAATCCACAGTTAAGTCCACTGTGTATTTGCATGTAGGCTCTTTTGTTCAGCAGTATTGTTTTGAAGGAAAGGGAACAAAGATACTGTCTTATTTGGTATTGTTCAAATAATACATATGTATTTAGAACAAGGACTTTTGCAGTTCAGGCGCAGATATAGGTCCCTCAATCTTGTGCTTGGAGACAGGAAGACTGACCTTTCTTTGAAAAAAACAGAATGACCTATTTTGGAGACAAACAGACCGACCTATTTTTGAATCAAACAGAATGACCTATACTGGAGACAAGAAGATCGACCTATTTTTGAAACAAATAGAATGACCTATATTGTAGACAAAAAGACCGACGTATTTTGAATCAAACAGAATGACCTATATTGGAGACAAACAGATCGACCTATTTTTGAATCAAACAGAATGACCTATATTGGAGACAAACAGACCGACCTATTTTAGAGACAAACAGAATGAGCTATATTGGAGACAAGCAGAATGACCTATATTGGAGACAAACAATGACATATAGTGGAGACAAACAATGACCTATAGTGGAGACAAACAATGACCTATATTGTAGACAAACAGAATGACCTATATTGGAGACAAACAATGACCTATAGTGGAGACAAACAATGACCTATATTGGAGACAAACAGAATGACCTATATTGGAGACAAACAGAATGACCTATATTGGAGACAAACAGAATGACCTATATTGGAGACAAACAGAATGACCTATATTGGAGACAAACAGAATGATCTATATTGGAGACAAAACAGAATGACCTATATTGGAGACAAACAATGACCTATAATGGAGACAAACAATGATCTATATTGGAGACAAACAGAATGACCTATATTGGAGACAAACAGAATGACCTATATTGGAGACAAACAGAAATGACCTATATTGGAGACAAACAATGACCTATAGTGGAGACAAACAATGACCTATATTGGAGACAAACAGAATGACCTATATTGGAGACAAACAGAATGACCTATACTGGAGACAAACAGAATGAGCTATATTGGAGACAAACAGAATGAGCTATATTGGAGACAAACAATGACCTATAGTGGAGACAAACAATGACCTATAGTGGAGACAAACAATGACCTATATTGGAGACAAACAGAATGAGCTATATTGGTGACAAACAGAATGACCTATATTGGAGACAAGCAGAATGACCTATATTGGAGACAAACAGAGTGAGCTATATTGGAGACAAAGCTGATCAGGAAGAATCTCTCTGTCGAAACAACTGCAAAACTCGTTCTCTCCTTCATAATGTCTCGCATTGACTATTGCAATTCACTCCTGTCTGGTCTTCCTGCCTCCACCATTCACATCCTACAGCGCATTCAAAACAATGCTGCACGCCTTGTACTCAAAAAGAAAAAGCTGACCACATATCTCCTCTCCTGGCACAACTTCACTGGCTCCCTGTATCAAAGTGCATACAGTACAAACTAGACACCATGTGCTACAAAAGCCTCAATAACGCAGCCCCCGATTACCTGTCAAGCCTACTTGAGATCTATCTTCCCTCACGTACCCTCCGCTCTGCCTCTGATCCTCTGACTCTTCGCTTTCCACGCACTAAGCTCAATACCTATGGTCCACGAGCCTTCTCTGTTTCTGGTCCACTCTCCTGGAACAAACTTCCTCTCTCAGTCCGTCAGCAACCTACTTTTGTCTCCTTCAAGTCCGCTCTCAAAACTCACCTTTTCTCTCCTGCATAAAATCCTAACCTCACTCAACCCTCCCCTCTGCAGCCTGTCTCCGCTCGGAGGGAATCACATGGTTATAATATATAATTGTATGCTATGCTCTCTATAATTTTCCATTGCTTTTATTCTTGCTTTTATTGCTTTTATTCTTTCTCCCCATTTATAGCCATGCTGTGTGTGTGTGTGTGTGTGTGTGTGTGTGTGTGTGTGTGTGTGTGTGTGTGTCTGTATGTGTGCGTGCGTGTGTGTGCGAGCGTGCGTGCCTGCGTGTGTGTCTGCTTCAGCGCTTAGATTTGATTTTATCAAGATTTTGCGCTATATAAATATTGTAATTATTATTATTATTATTATTATTATTAAACAGAATGAGCTATATTGGAGACAAACAATGACCTATATTGGAGACAAACAGAATGAGCTATATTGGAGACAAACAATGACCTATATTGGAGACAAGCAGAATGACCTATATTGGAGACAAGCAGAATGACCTATAGTGGAGACAAACAGAATGAGCTATATTGGAGACAAACAGAATGAGCTATATTGGAGACAAACAATGACCTATAGTGGAGACAAACAATGACCTATAGTGGAGACAAACAATGACCTATATTGGAGACAAACAGAATGAGCTATATTGGAGACAAACAGAATGACTTATAGTGGAGACAAACAATGACCTATAGTGAAGACAAACAATGACCTATATTGGAGACAAACAGAATGACCTATAGTGGAGACAAACAGAATGAGCTATACTGGAGACAAACAGAATGACCTATATTGGAGATAAATAGAATGACCTATATTGGAGACAAACAATGAGCTATATTGGAGACAAACAGAATGACCTATAGTGGAGACAAACAGAATGACCTATATTGGAGACAAACAGAATGACCTATATTGGAGACAAGCAGAATGACCTATATTGGAGACAAACAGAATGACCTATATTGGAGACAAACAATGACCTATATTGGAGACAAACAATGACCTATATTGGAGACAAACAGAATGACCTATATTGGAGACAAACAGAATGACCTATATTGGAGACAAACAATGACCTATATTGCAGACAAACAGAATGACCTATATTGGAGACAAACAATGACCTATATTGGAGACAAGCAGAATGACCTATATTGGAGACAAACAATGACCTATATTGGAGACAAACAATGACCTATATTGGAGACAAACAGAATGACCTATATTGGAGACAAACAGAATGAGCTATATTGGAGACAAACAATGACCTATATTGGAGACAAACAGAATTACCTATATTGGAGACAAACAGAATGACCTGTATTGGAGACAAACAGAATGACCTATATTGGAGACAAACAATGACCTATATTGGAGACAAACAGAATGACCTATATTGGAGACAAACAGAATGACCTATATTGGAGACAAACAATGACCTATATTGGAGACAAGCAGAATGACCTATATTGGAGACAAACAATGACCTATATTGGAGACAAACAATGACCTATATTGGAGACAAACAGAATGACCTATATTGGAGACAAATAGAATGACCTATATTGGAGACAAACAATGACCTATATTGGAGACAAACAGAATTACCTATATTGGAGACAAACAGAATGACCTATAGTGGAGACAAACAATGACCTATATTGGAGACAAGCAGAATGACCTATATTGGAGACAAACAATGACCTATATTGGAGACAAACAATGACCTATATTGGAGACAAACAGAATGACCTATATTGGAGACAAACAGAATGACCTATATTGGAGACAAACAATGACCTATATTGGAGACAAACAGAATTACCTATATTGGAGACAAACAGAATGACCTATATTGGAGACAAACAATGACCTATATTGGAGACAAACAGAATGACCTATATTGGAGACAAACAGAATGACCTATATTGGAGACAAACAATGACCTATATTGGAGACAAGCAGAATGACCTATATTGGAGACAAACAATGACCTATATTGGAGAAAACAATGACCTATATTGGAGACAAACAGAATGACCTATATTGGAGACAAATAGAATGACCTATATTGGAGACAAACAATGACCTATATTGGAGACAAACAGAATGACCTATACTGGAGACAAACAATGACCTATATTGGAGACAAGCAGAATGACCTATATTGGAGACAAACAATGACCATATTGGAGACAAACAGAATGACCTATATTGGAGACAAACAATGACCTATATTGGAGACAAAAAGAATTACCTATATTGGATACAAACAGACCTGGCATTTTTTGGATACCTCTAGATTGCCCCGTTTTGTATACAGACTGACCTGTTTTGGATACCTCTAGATTGCCCTGTTTTGGATACAAACAGACTTACCTGATCTGGATACCTCTAGATTGCCCTGTTTTGGATACAAACATACTGATCTGTTTTGGATACTCTAGTTTGCCCTGTTTTGGATACAAACATACTGACCTGTTATGGATACTCTAGTTTGCCCTGTTTTGGATAGAAACAGACTGACCTATTTTGGATACTCTAGATTGGTCTGTTTTGGATACAAACAGACTGACCTATTTTGGATACAAACAGACTTACCTGTTTTGGATACCTCTAGATTGCCCTGTTTTGGATACAAACAGACTGACCTGATTTGGATACTCTAGATTGCCCTGTTTTGGATACAATCAGACTGACCTGTTTTGGATACCTCTAGATTGGCCTGTTTTGGATACAAACAGACTGACCTGTTTTGGATACCTCTAGATTGCCCTGTTTTGGATACAAACAGACTGACCTATTTTGGATACCTCTAGATTGGCCTGTTTTGGATACAAACATACTGACCTGATTTGGATACCTCTAGATTGCCCTGTTTTGGATACAAACATACTGACCTGTTTGGGATACTCTAGATTGCCCTGTTTTGGATAGAAACAGACTGACCTATTTTGGATACTCTAGATTGGTCTGTTTTGGATACAAACAGATTGCCTGTTTTGGATACTCTAGATTGCCCTGTTTTGGATACAAACATACTGACCTATTTTGGATACCTCTAGATTGGCCTGTTTTGGATACCAACAGACTGGCCTTTTGGGGATACAGACTGGCCTGTTTTGGATACAAACAGACTGCCCTGTTTTGGATACAAACATACTGACCTGTTTTGGATACAAACATACTGACCTGTTTTGGATACAAACATACTGATCTGTTTTGGATACAAACAAACTGAACTGTTTTAGATACAGGCAGATCTGTTTTGGATACCAACGGACTGAACTGTTTTGGATACAAATAGACTGACCTGTTTTGGATACAAACATACTGACCTGTTTTGGATACTAATAGACTGAACTGTTTTGGATACTAACAGACTGAACTGTTTTGGATACAAAACAGACTGAACTGTTTTGGATACTAACAGACTGAACTGTTTTGGATACTACCAGACTGAACTGTTTTGGATACAAACAGACTGAACTGTTTTGGATACTAACAGACTGAACGGTTTTAGATACAAACAGACTGAACTGTTTTGGATACTAACAGACTGAACTGTTTTGGATACAAAGACTGAACTGTTTGGATACAAACAGACTGAACTGTTTGGATACTACCAGACTGAACTGTCTTGGATAACTAACAGACTGAACTGTTTTGGATACTACCAGACTGAACTGTCTTGGATACTAACAGACTGAACTGTTTTGGATACTACCAGACTGAACTGTCTTGGATACAAACAGACTGAACTGTTTTGGATACTACCAGACTGAACTGTCTTGGATACTACCAGACTGAACTGTCTTGGATACTACCAGACTGAACTGTCTTGGATACTACCAGACTGAACTGTCTTGGATACTACCAGACTGAACTGTTTTGGATACTACCAGACTGAACTGTCTTGGATACCAATTACTAAACTGTTTTGGATACTACCAGACTGAACTGTCTTGGATACTACCAGACTGAACTGTCTTGGATACCAATTACTAAACTGTTTTGGATACTACCAGACTGAACTGTTTTGGATACTACCAGACTGAACTGTCTTGGATACCAATTACTAAACTGTTTTGGATACTACCAGACTGAACTGTCTTGGATACCAATTACTAAACTGTCTTGGATACTACCAGACTGAACTGTCTTGGATACCAATTACTAAACTGTTTTGGATACTACCAGACTGAACTGTTTTGGATACTACCAGACTGAACTGTCTTGGATACCAATTACTAAACTGTTTTGGATACTACCAGACTGAACTGTTTTAGATACAAACAGACTGGCCTGTTTTGGATATCAATAGACTGAACTGTTTTGGATGTCAACAGACTGAACTGTTTAGATACAGGCTGGCCTGTTTTGGGTGCAAACAGACTGACGTATTTTATGAGACAAACAATGACGTATTTTTAGACGTATTTTAGAGACAAACAAACTGACGTATTTAGACGTATTTTAGAGACAAACAAACTGACGTATTTTAGACGTATTTTAGAGACAAACAAACTGACGTATTTTAGACGTATTTTAGAGACAAACAAACTGACTATTTAATATTTGAGACAAACAAACTGACGTATTTTAGACTATTTTCGGAGACAAACAAACTGAACGTATTTAGACGTATTTAAGACAACAACTGACTATTTTAGACAAATAAACAACCTATTTTGAGACAAACACAACTGACATATTTTTAGAGACAAACAAATGACTTATTCTTAGAGACAAACAAAATCAACATTTTCGGAGACAAACAACAACTGAAACTTTACTGACCTATTTCAAAGACAACAGACTGACCTATTTTGGAGACAAATAAACCAACCTATTTTGGAAACACACAGACCGACATATTTTTTTGAGACAAGCAGAATTACTTTCTTCTTGAAGCAAACAGACCGACATATTTGGAGACAAACAGATCAACGTATTTTAGAAAGAAGCAGACTGACATATTCTGGATACAGACTGACCTCTATTGGACACAAACAAATTGACCAACTTTGCATACAGACTGACCTGTTTGCGGTTATTCAGCATGACAAACACACTGACCTATTTTTGGCTGTTTCATTAATTGCTTAGTTACTTTCTACGTTTATGCCACAGACATGTAGGACAGCAACGAAAATTCTACAGTCCTGTCTGTTCAAGACCAGTGTCTGAATGGAGCCCCGGGTTTTTGTTTGAGGCCTTGAGGTCAATGTTCTTACCTAATTTTAGTCATTCGTAATCATACGCACATCACAGAAGAGGAGCATCATCAGGGCGCTTTCCATGCCGAGACGACACAGGGATGACTACCACCTGTTGTCTAGAGAGCAGCAAGTTGTCCTGGTGAGGTTGCGCACTGGTCACAATAGGCTGAACAGCCACATGTACCGCAAACTGAAGCTGGCGCCCTCCCCAACCTTGTCCATGCGGTCAAGAAGACCAAACCACGGAGCATATACTCCAAAGATGTCCCCTTCACCAGGTGGCAAGACAGGACGTGTGGCCGACAGACACTCCGCTGACAACCAAACTCCATGGCTGCAGACAGGAGCTGGAAAAGACGGCTGCATTCATCGCCCGGACTCAGATGATTGTGTAGCAGCGTACGCCAAGAAGAAGAAGACATATCACATCGTGTTCTGTAAGGTTAGCTAATAATCCAACGTTTTATGGGTTTGTTGGTTCTTTTGATAGAGCCATAGACTCAAGACCTGAAATTTCGAGTTCAATTCCAGTCCACGATATTTAAAAACGGACCTGTTAGCTGTCCATTGTAATGCTTCCAGTGTTCTGTTGGTATCAACTTCATAGGCTCCTCCCCCCCCCCCCCCTCTCTATTTCCAGACCTTGTCAGTGCTGAAGTTTCTGCACATGCCCAATGAGTTCAGATAATGGCTGGTGGAGTTGGATGCTGTCTCAGGACCGTCAGCCTGGATCAGACTTCAGCTCCACCTTCGCCCAACGCCTGCCCTTTCTGCTTTGAAATCCAATTAAAAAACCCACCTCTTTTCCCAACAATGAATTCTACAACTGCTTCTTTCCCTCAGTCTGTGTATTAAATATTGAAAGGTGGCCTTTGTCGATTGTATGCATATGCCTGGTGCGTGAGTGCGTTTTGATTTGAATTGTCAAGATTTGGCGCCGTATAAATACTTTAATTAATGCCGTGTAAATACTTTAATTAAATACTTTAATTGATGTACGCACGCACACACACACGCATGAATATATAAACACAGTATGCCTCTTTATTCATATGAAAAATCTGTTATTATTTTTCTATTACATAAATCAGTGTTTAAACTTTCATATTCTGTGGTTTCTTATATGTCTTCTTACTTGCATATCTTTAACGTTTGTTGTTTTCTCATTGTGTTTGTAATTGTGAACATTTTTATGACCATTTGCTTTTTTTTTGTGGCGAAATGTAAAGCGCTGGTGAGCATGTTTTTATATGGAATATGCGCTATACAAATAAACATTATTATTATTATTATTATTAAATTATTATTATCATTATCATTATCATCATCATCATCATCATCATCATCATCATCATCATCATCATCATCATTATTAATTGTCTAAGTGTTGTGGATCCTTCCTGAACAACCTCCAACAGTTGCAACTTGGTCAGGCTGCATCCAAACAATATGACTGAAAGATCTGTACACAAACAGCGCAAAGTACTGTTCTATCTATGTACATATTATTCTGTTCCTACACAAACATTAGGCTTACGCGAGTCGCCATATACATGTATTTAGAACTGCGACTCGTTGGTATTAGGGTAGGATTCTCACTTAGACACAGGGAGATTCCTGGTTCAAATTCATATCCCAGACGAGCTTTTCTCTCTCTGTCTCTGTCTGTCTCTGTCTGTCTCTGTCTGTCTCTGTCTCTCTCTCTGTCTCTCTGTCTCTCTCTGTCTCTCTGTCTCTGTCTCTCTCTGTCTCTCTCTATCTGTCTCTGTCTCTCTCTGTCTCTCTCTGTCTCTCTCTGTCTCTCTCTCTCTCTCTCTGTATGCGCGCGCGCGCGCGCGTGTGTGTATGGTGTGTGTGCGTGTGTGTGTGTGTGTGTGTGTGCGTGTGTGATGTGTGTGTGTGTGTGTGTGTGTGTGTGTCTGTGTGTGTGTGTGTGTGTGTGTGTGTGTGTGTCTGTGTGTGGTGTGTGTGTGTCTGTGTGTGTGTGTGTCTGTGTGTGTGTTTGTGTATGTGTGTGTGTGTGTGTGTGTGTGTGTGTGTGTGTGTGTGTGTGTGTGTGTGTGTGTGTGTGTGTGTGTGTGTGTGTTTTCAAGACCGTGCGAACGCATGAGACTTATATATACAGGCCTATGGCTTTAATTTAATGCCATGATCATTTTAGGATCTTCTCCATCAGTGACATCAGCGGTGTCAATGCACGTGGAATTTATTCCGAGCGCGTGAACTCTATCTTGAGAGACTGAAACTGAAACTAGGAACAATAAACTCCCTGCTGCTTTTATTTCCATCTCTGCCGGAGTTCAGCGCTGTTGCTCTGAAGAATGACAATTAAATTGGGTCATGTCACAGTGTAATGATCGTAGGAAAGATGTGCTTGGGAACCACACACGTTTTACTTATAATAAGAGTCGCGCTGAAAGTCACCCTTTGATCAGAAAATGGGATCAAATCAAAGGACAGGGAGTAGTTTCACTCTTATCGCACGAGCACACGCGCACACACTTACACACACGCACACATAGGCCTACATATCATAATTAAAAATGTATGCACACATGCGTGCGAGCACCCATGCACATGCGCATGCATGCACTTACGCGAACGAACACACACACACACACACACGCACGCACGCACGCACGCACGCACGCACACGTATACGCACGCACAC
Organism: Monoplex corrugatus; assembly: GCA_030674185.1. Lineage (NCBI taxonomy): Eukaryota > Metazoa > Mollusca > Gastropoda > Littorinimorpha > Ranellidae > Monoplex > Monoplex corrugatus. The sequence continues at coordinate 168,280,117 of CM060305.1, forward strand.
GTACACGCACACACACACAAGCACACAAACACAAGCACACACAGTGACACACACACATACACACATACACACACACACACATACACACACACACACACACAAGCACATACACACATACA
>CM060305.1:168287735-168302735 GCA_030674185.1 Monoplex corrugatus
GTTTTACCTTTGAACGTGGATTTTTCACAGAATTTTGCCAGTGGATGTTGTAGCCAAGCGGATGAAAACGCCAGCTGTAGCCCTCGCAAGCAAGAGGTCCTAAAATATACAGGTTCGATACCCAACTAGTAACATTTTTCCTCATCCCCCCCCCCCACTTCTTGACCAGTGGTAAGGATGCTAGTGTTTTGGATGAGTTGAGAAACTGAAGTTCTGTATGCAGTATAGAATTAGCACACGTAAGAGATCCCAGGGAACACAAAAGTCGTCACTGGCAAAATTCTGTGGAAAAATCCACCTTCAAAGGTAAAACAATAATACAGGCATGCAGGTATGCATGTATGTATGTATGTATGTATGTATGTATGTATGTATGTACGTACGTACGTACGTATGTCTGTCTGTCTGTATGTATGTATGTTTGTATGTATGTATGTATGTACATATGTGTCTGTCTGTCTATCTATTTATCTATATCTATATACATACATACACATATATACATATATTGCAACACTATCTTGGATCATCGAATGAAGTAACGCGAAAACGGGAACACATTAACGATCATTTCATACAAACACCATTTTAAAAACTAAAACAAATATTTTCCGAATGATGGTTAAAAGAACGGACAGTATCACTTGTCTCATCTGTCGGCGTCACCGGGTTCGGTGTTGGCCGCTGCACATCTGACACCACGATCTCCCTCAGACCGCTTAGTCTTGACTTTTGTGGACAGATTTTTGAATACTTTAAGCTACTAATGTTAGTTATGTTCTTGATGTATGAGATTGGAGGTCTGCCTTTCTTCCTTTTTGCCACTGTTTTTCCTTGAAAGATGGTTGCCATAAAGTCCGTGTTCTTGTTGCGTGGCACATGGCCAATGTATTTTAGTTTTCTCTTGTTGATGTCTGCCAGTAGTTTTCTGGAGGTATCAAGTTCTTCCAGGACACTGTAATTAGTTCTTCTGTCTGTCCATTTGACACGTAGTAGTCTCCGATAAAACCTCATCTCTGCTGCCTCAATTCTTTTGCAATCAGTTTTCCTCATAATCAGTTTTTCTCAGAATCCAGACTTGGCAGCCATACATCACGACTGGCCAGATCAAACATTTTAAAAGTCGGACATTATATCAGGATTGAATATTCGAGGATGAGGCGTCTTGATTAGATCAAAGGCAAGATGGCGGTCGACGGGAAAAAAAGATTACTAAGAATTTTTGTGGCCTCGAAAAACTTAATTACATCAGCAAAAGATCGCTAAACTCATTCTGTGAAATGGTGCTGAAATTCAAGACACAGACGAAATTGTCAAAGCTGTTGAAAAGTTTTATAAGAAGTAATTAAAAACAAAAACAAAAACAAAACAAAAACAACACACACACACACACACACACACACACACACACACATACACACACACACACACACACACACACACACACACACACACACACACACACACACACAACACACACACACACACACACACACACACAAGAGATGCCGAGATAGAAGAATGTGTTGCTGATATGTTAATTTTAACAAACCAGGAGAAAAACTCACTTGAAGGAAATATATTTGGATGAAGCCACTTATGCTCTTAAAAATATGAAAACAACAAAAGTTCTGGTACAGACAGCTTCACATTTGACTTCTTTAAATTTTTTTGGTCACAGTTAGTCGCACTGGCTGTGAGATCTCTGAATAATGGATTTCGGATAGGCGAGCTGTCATGAACACAAAAATAAGGCATGAAAATATATAAAGCAAAAGGAAACAAACACCTAACAAACAAAAATAAACAAAAAAACAAAAACAAAAACAAACAAACAAACAAAAACCCCAACCAACCAACCAACCAAACAAAAAACCAAAACCAAAACCAAAAAAACTGGAGATTGATAACACTTTTAAATGTTGTGTACAAAGTAGGATCAGCCTGTATAACTAATCGATTAAAAACTGTTCTTCACTTGTTAATAAATGAGGATCAAACTGGGTTTATTTCAGGCAAGTGTATTAGTGATAATATTTGTCTTACATATGATTTAATCAGCTATCTCAACAACAAAAGCTTACCTGGATTACTCTTATGTTTAGACTTTGAGAAAGCATTTGATTCAATAGAGTGGAAAGTTCATGCTTAAAGTGTTAAATACTTTTCGATATTTACCAGATGTTTGCTGTTTGATTTATATATTTTACAAAAGTATAAATTTCAATTTTAGCAGTTAATGATAACATTTCTTACTGGTTCTCTATCCACAGAGGATGCAGATAAGGTAGAAATTTTGGCATTAGTGATTAGACAAAACAAAAATATTAAAAGCATTTTGATACAATAAACTAAGCACAATATTTCACAATATGCCCATGATACTGAAATTATTCTACACGACAACAAAAGATCATTTGAGAAAGCAACTGACTGTTTTGGCAGAAAATCCGGACTTCTTTAAAACACAGGAAAAAAACTAAATGTGGTGTGGCTTGGCAATAGACATAATTCACCAGTTAGATACATGGCTCGTTTACATATGGAATGGAACCCACCTAAATTTAAAACATTAGGGATATAGCTAACTAATGATTTGAAAAAACTGTGAAATGATAAATTTTCATGAGAAATGTGAAACAATCAAGAAAGACTAATCATCCTCCGTGGCAGGGTTGCTGTTCTAAAATCCCTCATTTTATCCAAAATTATTCACTTGTGGAGTGGCTCCCAAATCCTCGAGACAATCTAATAGATTCTTTATAAAAATCAATATTTAGATTTACGTGGAATAGAAAAAGAGACAAAATCAAAAGAAAAATATGCGTTAAATGTGTTGAGAATGTGGCCGTGAAATACCTGACGTAAGGAAATATGTTAACGCATTAAAATAGACTTGGATAAGAAAGCTACAAACCACAATTATAAACGGAAAAGTATACCCACTGCTTTATGTAATAGAACAGCCTTCTTAGAAAACTTAGATTCTTATCTCCCAATCAAACTCTTTTTGGAAAATAAAAATGTCCTGCTTGCATATAAAAACTTAAGCAAGACTTCGCAGCCAAAAACACCCGAAGAGGTTCTTACAGAACAATATTTTGTGACATGGAATTCTATTATAATATTAAAAACAAACACATCTTTCTCAAAAACAGGTACATCAAACCTGCGTTGCTACGTGCCAGAGTACTTGTAGGTTGAATGAACGAAACAGAAAAAGAGAAATCAAGAGGAAGGGAGATCAAAAGAGAGAGATAAAGACAAACAGGTAGATAGATAGATAGTTAGATAGATAGATAGATAGGTATAGATAGATAGATAGATAGTGAGATAGATAGGTATAGATAGATAGACACACACATAATGTATATATATATATGTATATATAATTTATATATATATGTATATATGTGTGTGTGTGTGTATGTATACACATATATACATATATATGTATATATATATATATATATATGTATAGAAAGAGAGACAGAGAGAGAAGGAGGGAGGCAGAGAGAGAGAGAGAGAGGGAGGGAGGCAGAGAGAGAGAGAGAGAGAGAGAGAGAGAGTGAGAGAGAGAGGCAGAGAGAGAGAGAGAGAGAGAGAGAGAGAGAGAGAGAGAGAGAGAGAGAGAGAGAGAGAGAGAGAGAGAGAGAGATACAGAGTGTATGCATTCTTTAACACGACTTACTTTATGTAGTACGTTTCTCACATTGAAATAATTTTCTTGGGAAACTCTCTGTCTCTCTCCCTCCTTCCCTCTTTCTGTTTCAACTGTGTGAGACGGGGCTATGTATAATTATATTCGGTCCTGCCTTCTGGCTCCCTCAGTACGGTACCTCTTTCTCAACACTTCTGATATTCCAGTTTTGTAGTAAATGTTGATGTCTTAATACTGTTATAGTTCATTTGTATTAATGTATATTCTCTGTGAATATAAGGTATTTGTATTAATGTGAGGCTTTCCCTCCATGGGCGAGGATTGGATGTATAAAAAAAAATCAATACATTCATACCACTACCTTCGAAAATAAAAACATTCTTGTTCTGACAAGACCACTGGGTTAGAAGGCTACAAACATACGTTTATGATAGATAACATGCTGATCCTAGAACCACCGACACAGATGTTACAATAAATATCTATTTATAATAACATGTCTACGTGCGCTCAGTCCACGAAAGCCCGTTTCTGGCACAAGCGGCACGAAGACCAGATGATCAATGTAGCTTGTGCCAACGTGCCAGCAATTCCTGTATAACTGTTTCGTTGCGATTTATATGGATTAAATAATTTGAAATAGTGACGAAAACTGGCTAATGCTGATTGAATACATCATGGGTACTCAGCAAACTCTGGAAGTGTTAAGACTGTTCACAGGGAGTGGGTTGGGGTGTGGAGGAGATGAGAAAAATTTCACCAATGAAAATGGGTTTAAGTATTCCTTCAACCAATAATAATGCAGCTATCAAAACGCTGTCGCTACCATCGGTATCATGTGACGCCAGCCTTCAGGTTTATTGTGGATCCCCGAAATGGAAATATGGCTCTCCTCCAACGTCTGTTTCAGAACCGGAGGAACGCCAAACAGTATAATCTGACATATTATGGAAGAGAAGACTCACCCAACAGGCAAGTTATCAATCATTTTCGATTATATGAACTGGACCGGCGATCGATCGATCTAACCCCCAGTCCAGCTGCGTCGTCTGCCTTGCCAGTGCTCGTAGTTCACTGCCACTGGTCTCGTGCTTTTGAGTCATGTCATGTGAGGCGGGCAGTGTTTGATCTTGGGACCAGTGATAAATTGATAACGAGTTCATGGCGATAAGTACTATATTAGCAACTTGATATGACTTTGTCGATTGTCTTTGGCATATCAGCTGATCTTATTAGTAGTCTAATATGACAGATTCGAGTGGACTAGTTACATTTCATGAACCCAATGTTTTAACACAGATAGGGGAAACAACTTAGGGCACGCGGGTCTTGTGACTGTGTTGTCAATACAGTCCAGTCACATGAGCGAAGTGTATGACTCGTGCTTTACAGAAGTGCGTAATGCAGACTATGTAGCCTACAATCAGACGGACCATTGGGAAGACACGGTGAATGTGGCTCGATACCATGATGGGGCTCTTGGCCATTGCTAATAGATCTAATGGTGTCTCAAGATTTAAAAGCACAGAAAAATATATTCAGCAAAACTGCAGTGAAAATGAGTAAGTTTGTACCATAATTCTTGTGTGTGTGTGTCATTGTGTGTGTGTGTGTGTGTGTGTGTGTGTGTGTGTGTGTGTGTGTGTGTGTGTGTGTGATTAAACTGTTTAGCGTCGGTTTATCTATGCTAGCGTGTTGAAAAATTGAATACATTTAATGATTTATACTATAGATTGTCTGCTTTGTAAAATTGAATATATTTATATGTTGTCTGCTTCGTTCGTTTTTAGATTTCTTGTAGTGTTAATGAAACTAAATATGTGGGTTTGTGAATTTGTATCCATTATAATTCAGATATTTACATACTGTCTCAAATGAAAAGAGTTTTCATTCCCTCAGTGATCGCAGAACTCCCATTTTGACTGGAGCTTTGGTTAGAGAGGTATAGTTGGTTGAGAGCTATCGATTTAGAGCTATTGCCTTCCATTTTGACTGCACAGATAGTCTGAATCAGGGGCAAAACACTTAATGCATTTGCCAGTGCATGCAGCTGTGAATGTGTCCTGATCCTGTTCAGGGTTAGGGAAGGTAAAACAGCAAGGGAGCTATGGGCACTGCCTCATAAAGCTGGCCTCAAGAAGAGTCAAATTCTTTACTGTCTCACTTTCCTATGATCTCACGTTTATGTGACAACCTTTTAACCAGAAGGATCAAGCTTGATCACATGGTTGATTACATATGAAACCTTACTTGTATGTGTACATTTTATAAATATGCTGATTTTATCGACATTAGTTACATTAGCCACTTACAGTTTCTTTTGGGTGAGCATCAGTAAGGCACACTTAACATTGATGTAAGTAGAGGTATGTGCTATAGAAATGTTTCATTACATAATTGGTTTCATTATTATACACAGTTATTTCAGTATTCATTATTGATTATTATAGTGATTCTGATATAATTATTGCTATTGTATATAATATGTGCTGATGCGGAGTAACGCTACAGGTAAAGTAAATAATGTTTTCGTGTTTGTCAAGTTGTGGTAATTTACTATGTAATATATGAAGAAATTATCTTTTAACTTTTGTACTTTATGTTATTTAGAAAGATTAGCTTTAGTGGACATTATTACCTCAGCTTATTGTGCATGAATCTTTGTTTACTAGTATAATTATTTCAACATAGTCATAAAAAATTCTAAAGTGAATCACTGTAACAGTGTAAGATACGTGAGAAGTTTTTTTGTTTTGTTTTTTTTGCTCTGGAAGAAATGTTCCTAGATTTTATCTTATATATAAATATGATTGATTATATCACCAGCTGGCTTTTTCCCACTTTTTAATGCAGTTTTCAAGGTTTGAACTACAGTTGATTCGTGATAGTTTCATTTTTTAAAATGTTTTGGAAACAGGGGGAGGGAAATGGAAGAGGGTGAGGTGTGGTGTGGGATGGGTCTTATTATTATTTGCTTGTGGGTTCACATAGTCAAGTCCTGTTGTAAGTGGAATTCCAATGCCTCCATTTGTCCATGATGTTGGAATTATTTTACCAACGGAATTTGGACTTTTTTAAAGATTTTTTTTTATACATGTTCCGAAATAGATCAAAGGGAATTAAATCATCATAAAGGTATACCTCAAACATTGTGTGTGCTCTTCCTTCCCTTTGTTCATTCATTGCTTGCTTGAAATTGAAAGTATATTTAGTGCAAATCTGATCAAGGTCCTGTTCCCAAAACGTATGAATTTTGACATCTCTGTGAAGCATGTTTTGGTTCTACAAAATATAGTTGTATTCATGCATTTTGGGAAGATTTTATGAACAGTAGAGAACAACAGCATATACAAATGGAAATGAATTTATTTGGAAAGGTTGTTTTTGGCATGCCTGAGTTTTGAAAGATTATTGGGTTGCATTCTGGATGGCTGGTGCTGCATCATGTGTGGCAAGCCCATCCGGGAGTGACAGTTCCTTCTTTGGGCTGTGCCATAAGCGTCTCTTCAAAGAGTTAGAGGCCCTGTCTCACTGACTGCCTCAGCGTGTTCTCTCAGAGGCAGCGGTTTCCCATGACTTCAGGTTGATGCTCAGGGCCTGCAGTTCCCTCTTTCGCACATCCTTGTAGTGCAGATATGGTCTGCGTCCCCCCGGCTAACTCTCCATAGATGAGATCCCCAGGGATTTTTCCATCCTCCATTTGTACTGTGTGTCCAAGCCATGTGCCTCTGTTTCAAAATGACATTACACAAGCTAGGGATTCCAGATTTCCTTAAAACAATTTCCTTGCTGACTTTGTCCTGCCAGGTGGTGTTTGGGATATGTCAGAGGCAATGTATGTGGAAAACATTGTTTCATTTCCTGTTGGGCACATAGAGACCAGGTCTTACTGCCATACAGAAAAGTGCTCATGATGCATGCTTTGTAGACCTGTATCTTGGTATTTTCCGTCAACTTGTTGTTCCATATGCTCTTTTTCAGCCTGAAGATAGGAGGGTAGAGTCTGTAAAATAATGGACTTTAGGGTGTCTATATGAAGGGGTAGACTGTAGAGCATATGGTAGAATGGTTTAAAGGAAGTTAGGGAAAAAAAGGCTTGCTTTCTGGCTCATGAATACTGTTTGGGATTTTTATGAAGTCTGCTGACATCAGAGAAGAATTTTTGATAGATTTCTTTATCGACTCGGAACGGTCTTTTGTCATTTAAAAATGTTCTTTTAAATGTAGGTCAAAACCATGTGATATGAAGGAAAGTTAATGCCTTCAAGATTGCAACGCCATGGATTTAACAAATTTTATAATTATAGGAAAAGTGTGTATAGTAAAATGATGAAAAAAAAAATTGGACTAGTTTCACATCAAGTTACAAAACGAAACAAAAAACTGGAAATAAAAGCGTACTTTATTTTTACTATCACAATACTTATAAAGCATATTTTTAGTGAAAGAAAACTCAAATAAGATGGTCATACTGATATTAAAGTTTCTGAAGAACTTGCTCACATGAAGATGAGGGACAGTGGCGTAATTTTTTTTTTTTTTTTTTTGAGACTTGCAGTTGCATGGTTAAATTAAAATGGTGAAAAGATTATTTGGCTAAGAAAACTAAAAGGGTTTTAATAATGAAATAGTCCAGAAATCTCTGCATAAGTTCCATTTGGGGTCACATTAGCTTGGAAAAGAGTTCGCACCTGTTTAAACGTAATGGATACATCTTTTATTCAAGACTACAAGATTGTAGGGCAGGATTTGGTTCTAGATTTGGTGAGACTGGTTAATTTTCCATAAACAGCAGAAGAGACATTTTTTACCATTTTTGTTCTCAGGCACATGTATAGTACACACCTTGACACTTGCACAGACACGAACATGCACAGACATCACATAGACTCACAGACACACATGCACACACAAACCACACACACACACACATGAACACACATGAACATACATATATACACACGTGCATACACAATGACACACACACACATTGGTTTAAGTTCTCACATACTAAAGCTTTCAAGGGCAGTGAGGACAAACAAAGCTAAGCATGGTATAATACATGAACATTGATTGAAAATGAAACATGAGAAATCTGTGACATGTGTAAACATTTGATGTTCTAAAAAACAAAATGTTAATGTCATATTTAAAACCACGAGTTTGCCCCATAAACACAGCAGAAGAATTAACGATTGTGTTGATTTTTTTCTCCCTACATAGAACACACTTGAGCCTGTCAATAGAAAGCCAGTATTCATTTCATCACTGGCTGCAAGAATAAACCATCAAGTAGCATCCTCATTGATGTTCTGTTGTATTTTCAGCACACATTCAGAGAGAGAGAGAAAGAGAGAAGAGAGAGAGAGAGAGAGAGAGAGAGAGAGAGAGAGAGAGAGAGAGAGAGAGAGAGAGAGAGTTCAACTTCAAGGATTAACTCTTCAGATTTTGTTTTCTATAAATAATATAATTGTTGGAATTTGTTAAGGTCATGATTTTTCATGTCAGTGTCATGGTCAGTGTGACCTACAGTAAAATGGATTGTTCCGGTTTGGACTTGTGCTAAGTCATGATTCTTTCTTGACATAATAATGATAATCATCATAATGACATGAAAAAGAAGATGAATAGTAAAAATGAATTGTTTAGTCTGTTAACACTACAGAGTTTCAGTTTCATTTTCTCATGATGACGTCTCTGTGCTGGGAATGAAAATCCATACTAACACTACAGTGACTGTTGTCCTTAAGATTGATTTAGGGTGGCAGTCATTGAATAAGATTTTCTTGGATTCTCTAGATAATTACAAGATTGTTGTTCATAGGTTTGACTTAGATTAGCTAAAAACTGTTAACAGGATCACTGAGTTAAATTATGCACTTTAGTAATTATTTCTTTAAGACAGTCATGTTTTCAGTTTCATCTCCACAAACACTGTATTTTTCGTGGTCATTCTAGTAATTTGTTGAATGCAGTAAGAAAGCTGTGGTTCTCTCTCTCTCTCTCTCTCTCTCTCTCTCTCTGTGTGTGAAAGAGAGAGGGAGGGGGAGAGAGAGAGCACAAGGACTACAACACAGAATTATGTTATCATGCTTCCTAATATTATTAGTAACAACTTGAAATGGCATAGTTACATTGTATATGCAGTGTGTGTGTGTGTGTGTGTGTGTGTGTGTGTGTGTGTGTGTGTGTGTGTGTGTGTGTTTTAGTAAATATGAAAAAAATATTAATTAATCTTTTGATCTATTTAATCTTTATTCTAAGTGTTATCATATGATTATTAAATTTCTTCTGAACAGGGATAACTCAGTCACAGTGTGCTTTATGTGAAAAAGATGCTGTGTAATATGGGGAAATGATGTTACATCATTATTTTTGTGGTAGACACTGCATTTTATGAATTGTATTTATGATTAGCTTTAATGTTTCTCTGTGAGATGAGACAGTATAGACTTCAGTTATACTTTTATGTCACACCGTAATAGTTGATATTGATAACTAATGAGATGCATACACACACACACACACACATATATGCACATGCATACATACACACACACATTACAAACAAGATCAGAAATGATTCTGGAAATAAGTCACTTGATTCATAATTTATCTTTAAGAGGCACTGATATTACTTTCTGCTGGATACCTTCTCATAGTTCTTTTAGTTATAATAATACAGTTGACAGGGCTGCCAAACGGGGAGCTAATAACTCACCAGATTCAAACAATATCCAGCTTTCTCTCTCGTTGCACGAGAATTACACTTTAGTGGACAACTACGTCTGGAAGCAGTTCCAATTAAAACAGAAAAAGTATGATAAATGTCACATGAACTTTGAAGTTAGCAAAATACTTAAGCAGCTTCATGCCAGCAGAACTATACAGTCCCTTATGTACAGATGGAAACTTGATGCATTCAAAACAAAATATACCAATAACATAGTGTGTCTGTGTGGAAAGAAGATAACACATAGTCATATTCTTTCTTGCGTTAGGGTAAAACGACATATTCCAACACTATCTGTGAATACAGTTTCTGACATATTTGCCTCATCATCATTACTGTATGAATTTTTTGTTAGCCTGTCAAAAAGTCCTATAGCGAATTACCTTTAAAATGTTATTTGACTTGTTCATTGTTGTGGTTAGTCAATTATTAGTTTTACTTTTTATTCATTTCTTCCGGATATTTACTAATTTTGTTTGTCAGTTTGTTTGTTTAAATCGATAATTATGGTAACATTATTTGTTAGTTTTACCTTCCCCTCTTCAAAACAGTTGTTTTCTGGATCATCTTTTCTCAAATTCAAAATTGACAATTTTCAAATATCTTCTTCACTCCTCCTCTATCACTCCCCCCCCCCCCCCCCCTTTTTTTTTTTTTTTTTTGTCTAAAATCACTTTAGTGAATAGACATTAAATCAAAGACCACCACACACATGCGCGTGTACGCACACACATATACACATACACAGACTCACACGCATGCATGCACGCACGCACGCACACACACACACACACACACACACACACACACACACACACACACACACACACACACACACACACAACACACACACACACACACACACACACACACAAATGTTTACACAAGAAAATTATTCTGAAACTCATTTTAAAGAAGTAACTTCCGATCAATTTTTGTCAGTTAAAATTTCAGAATCGTTCGTTCACAGTCCTGTTAATGCATTACTTTAAGTTTATGAAGTTTGTACTTTAGAGTTAAATTTTCCATACACATTGTTGATGTTAAATGTTAGTGTTAAGTTCTTGTTCCATTTTTCTATTTTCCCACCTACTTATGTCTATAACTATGTCTCCTCTACGCCCCAAAACCAACCCGCCCATCTCTCATCTCACATACTTTTTTTTTTTTTTTTTTCCCCCGTCTAATATCACTCATAGTGAAAAGACGTTAAATCAAAGAACGAACACACACACACACACACACACACACACACACACACACACACACACACACACACACACACACACACACACACACACACAGTGACACACACACACACACACACACACACACACACACACACACATCCTCTCTCTCTCTCTCTCACTCAGTCACACACACACACACACACTCTCTCTCTCTCTTTCGCTCTCTCTGTCTCTGTCTCTGTCTCTCTCTCACACACACATGCATTATAGAAAGTACTGCTACACATTGCTTAATCTGACAATAAATGGGCTGGTGAATTGAATTGAAATGAATTGTAAAGGGTGCCTGTTTTTAATCACCTGTTTGTGTTTGTGTTTGTGTTGATTTTAGAAGCCAATACAGACCTCATCTAGACAGGAACCGGATCAGACTCTTGATCATCGCTGACACAGAAAAGGGGCGTGTACCATACTTTGACTCCAATGCTATTAAAAGGATTGATGACACCCAGCTGGAGCCGGTATGTACTTGAATATCTGTGCACCCTCCTTACCATAGATAAACATAATAAGTCGGTTGATAGTGCATGCATTATGATATAATTATAACTAAGCATGTATTTATGACTCATCTTGATACAGTATGATCAGTTATGTATCACAGTTAACTTGAAGCATTTGTACTTCTTGAATGATTCGTTGTAGATTGTTATGTCATTCTTTGATGTCTTGTGATGTGTATGTCGTGTGTTTTGTGTTGTGTGTGTGTGTGTGTGTGTGTGTGTGTGTGTGTGTGTGTGTGTGTGTGTGTGTGTGTGTGTGTGTGTTGTGTGTGTGTGTGTGTGTGTGTGTGTGTGTTGTGGTGTGTGTGTGTGTTGTGTGTGTGTGTGTGTGTGTGTGTGTGTGTGTGTGTGTGTGATTTTGGTGTTGTAGTGTGTGTGTGTGTGTGTGTGTGATGTATTTGTTGTTGTGTGTGTGTGTGTGTGTGTTTGGTGTTGTGGTGTGGTGTGTGTGTGTGTGTGTGTTATGTGTTGTGTGTGTGTGTGTGTGTGTGTGATTGTTATCATTGGTGTATTGTGGAGTGTGTGTGTGTGTGTGTGTGGTGTGTGATGTTATCATGCTGTTGGTGGTGGTGTGTGTGTGTTGTGTATCATGTGTGTGTGTGTGTGTGTGTGTGTGTGTGTGTGTGTGTGTGTGGTGTGTGTGTGTGTGTGTGTGTGGTGTGTGTGTGTGTGTGTGTGGTGTGTGTATGTGTTATGTGTGTGTGTGTGTGTTGTGTGTGTGTGTGTGTGTGTGTGTGTGTGTGATTGATTTATCATTGGTTGTATGTGCAAGTGTGTGTGTGTGTGATGTATCACTTGTTGTATATGTGTGTGTGTGTGTGTGTGTGTGTGTGTGTGTGTGTGTGTGTGTGTGTGATATGTATCACTCACTGTATGTGTGCGTGCGCGCACACACACGTGTGTGTTTTGAAGCTGACTTACAGACAGTTTAAAGAGTTGTAGTGTTTAAAAAAGACTCCATGTTTTTCCCCCTTTGAACCTATAATTTTTTTTATAGTTTGTAGTCAGAGGAATCACAGACTGGCTGTCGTCTGTCAGTGAAATGGATCTCTTGAGTTAGGTCCACCAGAATCAATAAATTGATTTACTCTTTCCCACAGTTTCAGTGCAAATGTTGCAGCTAATCAAGAATTAAGTGTCTTTACAAGGCTAGGTTCAAATACCATGGTACATAAGCATATTGTATATATATGTTTTAAACATAACTAAATTAGCTGATTTTCAAAAAAACTTTTTTTTAGGATCATCAAACTCAGGGAGGTTACCTTTGTGCTCACCCCCCTCCCCCCCCCCCCCCCCCCCCCCCCCATTTTCTACGCCATGTTATGGCCACAGAAGCTGGCACTGTTTTTACAATGCAATGATGATGATTTTGATGAGGATGATAACCATGATGCTGAGGAATTCCATCTGGGATTGAAACTGCGTGACAGGGCCTGTACTCTACGCTTACTATCATAGATATTCTGGTGTTAACCAGGCCCGAGAGATACAGACACCTGTGGTGCTGGTCAGAAGATTTGAGCAGTACCCTCAATGACGCATCCGTGAAGTGGATGAGACTCGACTGTGTGGTCCCAGTCTTCCCAATGAGCCTATAGCACGCCCAACTCTGGTAGGTGCCTGTTAGAGCCGAAAAATCCCACGATGATTTTGAAGGGACTGATAGGGATTTGAACCCACAGCCTTCCAGTCAGTAGTCCATTGCGCTAACCACTGCACCATGGCGATTGGTTAAAATCAGCTGAATGTATATGCTGATTTAAAAAGATGATAAATTACATTATTAGCTTAAGTGTCAGATTTGAAATATGAAATAATATCAGCACAGCCCCGTGGTTTTGTTTTTGTGAATAGAAGAAAGGATTCAAGTCTGCCTGCAGACTGGTTCCTGGAAGTAAAGCCACCAAAGATGGAGCAAACCAGGCCGGTGTTTCTGCTAAGACTGAGCCTTCATATCAGGTAGGTGCTTAACTCATTCGGGATGGAGAGTTTTTCCCCTTGCTTTTCCCCACAGACGGCCCATTTTAAAGGGTTAGGAAAAAAATCACAAAAAAATACAAAACATAAAGGAACAAAATGAAACTTTCAAATCTGAATATTTACATGCTGGGTTAGTTCATGCCAAAATATTGAAGTTCTTCCTTGAATTTTTCATCTTCATGTGCCATGTTGAAAATACCCCAAATTTTGTGGTCAGGATCACCGTACAGTCACACACTTTGATCAGCTCCATGAACACACAGTCAAAGGTGAGAAGGTCTTTGTATGCAGGAAAATTACTGGTACTTATATGCATTGATGTTGCATTGACTACTGACGTTTTGAGTGCTGTGATTGTCTGTAGTTCATAAATCAGAATGTGTGTGTGTGTGTATGGTGTGTGTGTGTATGTGTTTGTGTGTGTGTGTGTGTTGTGTGTGTGTGTGTGTGTGTGTGTGTGTGTGTGTGTGTGTGTGTGTGTGTGTGTGTGTGTGTAGTTTCAGAAAATTGGGAGTGACGTGAAACTGCTGGAAGAGATGATGTTTGGGGCGGTGCCAATGACCTATATGGGTTCAACTCTCAAAGTCCATCATATCAGGTACACACATGATGATAACATGCAGTTTTATCTATTGTTTTAGGTGACATGCTGTTTCATCAGTCATAGATAACCTGTTTAAGTAGTGTGAATAATCATCATCCTACTTAATATGACAAAGTCATGGTTTGATAACTGTGATGAAAAGTTCTTTATTCTTGTTTTTGTGTGTGTTATTATTGTGAGAAATACAGATTACTGATTTGTATATTTTATTTTTATTGTGATTTACTATGAATTCAGGCACCCCCTTGACTTATATTTTTGCCTGT
>CM060305.1:168307735-168380235 GCA_030674185.1 Monoplex corrugatus
ATGGCTTTGCACAGTCGGCAGGGCTTTATACACAAGTAACAACAACTAGGTAGTTTTAATGTTTTTCATGTTACAGTGACATGAATACAGCAAGAGAAGTAGACATAAGAAAAATGCATGTAAGTATACGTATACATATGAATACATACAAATACTTAAGCACATATGTTTAGATTTTTGGCTTCATTTCTTCCGTTCACATGATTTTGTTGTTGTTGTAATGTTGGTTTGTGTAAGTGTAGTTGTGTTACGTTTGCTTACTGAGTGGCTATTCTTCTCTGTAATGGTTACAGGCTAGTAATTATGTATCTTTGGGGACGCTATAATGAGCAATGTTTTTATAAAATGGAATAATGTGTGCGTGCACAGGAAAGATTTGACAAGAGTTGTTACACATAATTCCATATATTGCATTGAATGGAAGAGTTGTTTAACCCCTTAAATGCTCAGTATAATAGCACTTTCGAATAACAGCTTGCCAGGGTAAAATTTAGCTTTTTAGGGTAGGTTCAATAAAATGGTTACTGCTCATTTATTTCTTGACAGATCTCTCAGATGTTTTGCATGTTTTGTTGTTATGCATTGGTCTACAATGTCCTGTCAAAATAACTTGATTATGTTGATAATTAGTATAGCAGAAACTGACATAACTACAAAAAATTACCAAAAAATAACAGCTTTCGAGTATACACAAATACACTGTGCCACACAAAATGAGTCAGAACATTGGAAAAGTGGTTTTACTATTTATTCAACATCAGCACTAACACATGACAGTCATATAAATCCCAAGGAATGTTGCTCTTGATCATAATCTGCTCATAATTGGGAGTACTATTTTTTAGGAAAAAAGGGGCATAATCATGCTTTTTGCAGTATGTTCACTAACATGTACATTACTCATCCACTTATTGAGTTATTTGTTAGATTTTTTGTGGACTTCTTCCTTATACCCTTGTTTACAATTTCACATCATTCTAATTTGATTTTGTTGGTAATGATGATGGTTCACACTAATAACATGTGATAAATCAGTTTTTGTTTTGTTTTCAATTTGAGAGTTTTAGTACAATTCAGCACATAAAAGCCCACTGAACAAAGCAAAATACCTTTTGGTGTTTGCTCAGCAATATTACAAACACCTGGGATTCAAACTGATGTCAATAAATGTCCCTCTGTGTAACAATCTGTATGTTACTGGGGGTACCCCAATTCTACTGGAAAGGGGCATAATTTTACTATTTGGGGTAGGTTCAGTACCGCAATCACTGCTTATTCATTTGTTGACATATGACTTAGATTTTATGGCTTCTCTTTCATTTTACCCCAAGTTATAATGCTATATAACAATAGTGTAATTTTGTTAGCCATTGGGAAGATGGCCAGGGATATAACGGATGGTGGTTTTACAGAAAATAAAAGTTTCTAAAAACATACACATGTTACAACACATAAAAACCTGTAAAACACTGACAAAAACTTCTGTTAGTGTTTACTCAACATCACTGTAAGTACACAGTATGGTCCAAATTGTTATAGTATAATATTATACATATTGGTAAATGTTCAAAATGACAACTATGGGAAAAAAAAGTCTGAAGAAAAAAATAAACAATTGTCTGTTCAAAAAGAAAGACCCTCCCCCCACATACACACACACATGGTATCCATTTGTTATCACACAAAACACTGTGGGAACTGTGTGAGTGTTTCTGAACATATTGTACTCACATTACTGCCATACTGTTCTAAAGGAATCCAGCACTTGTGCTTGGACATAATCCTCAGGTTGTCTGCATTCGTTACTTCATAACTTTGGGGGATGGTGTTCATTTTTTTGTCTGTCCAAATTGTGGTTCAAAGAAACACACAAGGGGATTCATTCTATACTCCACTTGGTCTTCTTTCACTGATGGCACTCAGTCTTGTCACAGCGTTCACAAAACGGTGAACACACACACAGGTGAAGAAAAAAAAACGCACTGTAGAATGGAAAACTAAGAACACAAAAACAAAAGCACAAAAAAGCAGAAGAAAATGAAATATATATAACTGAGGGGAAAAAAAAACTAACACAGAACACCCTACTGCCAATACGCAAACTTGGTGTGGTAGTCCTTGAAGCATTGGCCTAAGCACAATCCAGGCTTGGATGGGCAGGAGGGGCAGTAGTAGCGGGATTCCTTCCGCACTTTTATTTTCTTCGTGCAGACCCGACACGGCTTGGTGGGGTTAGACTTGTTTGGTGTCGGTGGCAGTGGAAATAAAAAGTGGTGTGCACCCACCCTCACCTCGTCATCTGTTTTTCCCTCTTCCACAGCTGGCACCTGATCTGGCCAAATCCAAGAGGTGATGACACTCTCCAAAAAACTTAGGAAAGTTTTACAGGAGTCATCACCTCTTGACTTTTGCAAGATGAATGCATTGCAGGCTGCAACCTGCAGAAAATGGAAAAAACAGTTTTTTTTGTCCATTTCATCGACTTACGTGAGCAGTCATATGGGTGAAGCAGCTGATCTTGTTTGTCAACTCCACCCATATTCCTGTTGTAATTCGATGAAACAGACGGACGCATGTTGACACCCCGTCGTCCCCGGTGTGGAATGGGTGCCTCAGTGTGGCCATGCACAGAGGACAGCAGGTGCACCACTTTTGTGCTGTGGTACTTTGTGGCGACGATCTTGTTGTCACCACAAAGAGCAGCTGATGATCCGGGGTCCAGCTTCACTCCACGTAGCTCCTCTGGAATACCCCGGTTCTCCCGGACGGTGCCGCAGGCCAAGGTGTTCCTTTCCAGGAGGTAGAGGTACAGCCGCAGACTACTGTACCAGTTGTCCGTGTAGACATGGTAGCCCTTTTCCAGGAGAGGGGCTACCAAGTACAGCACCATCTTCTCGCTGGCCGAGAGAGTTGGGTTGTCTGCATTTACGGACTCTAGGACAGGCTGCACCTCATTGACGGGGTCCTCCTTTCCAGCATACACCTTGAAGCGGTAGCAGTAGCCACCACTTCCCTTGACACCGCCTTCAGACTCACAGCACAGGTATATTTTGATGCCAAACCGGGCACGTTTCAACGGTATGTATTGACGAAATATCAGTCTACCCTTCCAAAGAAGTAGACTTTCATCAACACATACCGCTTGCCGGGGCTCATACACCTCCTGGAACCTCTCATGCAGATGATCCAGAATAGGACGGATCTTGTAGAGCCGGTCGTACGCTGGATCACCTGGCACTGGCATAGCTGCATTGTTGTTGAAGTGCAGAAACTGAAGAAGAATCTGAAATACAGAGTAAACTTTCAAGATAAGTAAGCAGACCCACAACTGGGCACACACACACACACACACACACACACACACACACACACACACACACACACACACACACACACAGCCTACACACACACACACACATACACACACACACACACACAGCCTACACACACACAGCCTACACACACACCCACTACACAAGCACACACTGACAGTATCACACACACTTGAATATATAAAAACGCCACACTGGTATAAAAAAGTGCTTTTGTCTTTTACAAAATGAACAAACTTGCATGGAAAACTTACACACAGAAAATAAATAATGCTTATGCACACGCGCGCGCGCGCCACACGCACACACACACACACACACACACACACACACACACACACACACACACACACACACACACACACACACACACACACATACACACACACACACATTCACACAAGCACACACTGACAGTATCACACACACATGAATATAAAAACACCACACTGGTGTACCAAAAAAGTGCTTTTGTGTTTTACAAAATCAGCAAACTTGTATGGAAAACTTGCAAACAGAAATAAATAATGCGTATGTACACATGTGCACTCACACACACACACGCACATGCACACACACACACACACACACACACACACACGCACACACACACACACAGCCTACACATACACACACACACACACACACACACACATTTACACAAGCACACACTGACAGTATCACACACACTTGAATATATAAAACCACACACACACACACACACACACACACACACACACACACACACACAAAATGAATAGTGGAGGGATGAAGAATCAAGTAGTGAAAAAAAGAAAAGAAAAAAAAATAGAGCTACTTGCCTGGAACCGGTTTCTTGTCATGATGGAGCTGAAGACTGGAATTCTGTACAGCACCTTCTTAGACCAGTACAGTTCAATTGAAGGTAGCCGCACAATGCCCATCAGCAGAACCAGGCCCAGAAACTTCCTCATTTCTGCACCGTCGACTTTCTCCCACTTGTTGGCCCTGGAAAACTGTGGAAGATTGGGGTGTGCCTCGAGAAACTGGTCAGCATACAGGTTTGTCTGAATGACGAGATGGTTGACTAGGTCAGAAAAAAAAAATTCCAAATAGTCAACCGGCCTAAAATTAGCACAGCTGACCTTCAACCCCGGATTTCCAGTGAAAACTACACCAGGGTTGGGGTGCTGTGCATCAGCTTCTCGCCATTCTCTTACTAGCTGTTGCTGACCACGCCTCACGCCACGCCCCCTGCCGCTTCCACGGGGCCCTCGCCGTCGTCCAGACCCCCTACCACGTCCACGACCCCGTCCCCTCCTGACAGGAGGGGGTGCAGTGCTTGTTGATGGTAGAGGATCCCCCATTTCCTCTTCTTCACCCTCGCTAGCACTGGTTTCCCCACTGCTTTCACTGGGAGCGAACGAAGGATCCACGTCATCACCAGCACCTATCTCCGATAAAAGTGGATGGTGCTGGTTCCCATCCGTCTCCTCCTCATCACTGATGTCAGGATCCGATCCTCCCATGTCTTCTTCTCCACTGTCTTGATCGTTGAATATCTCGTCCAACACATCAAGCGCAGTGTACCGCTTGAAAACAGGTCGAGCCGACGACGTACTAGGTCTCGCTGCCATCTTGAATTCGCTAATCACTGTAACCTCTCAACTCGCGATTTGCATATCCTGTGGTCAGTTACTGGTGACGTGAAGGATATGGGGCTCTTCGCTGATATCAGCAACAGAGTTGGAAACATTTTGCGCAGTCATTTCTTGTGTAGATTTGCTCGCTTTCCGTGACGAGTTTACTACGAGTGGCACTCGTATACGGGCGTGGTGAATTTCGATTTTACTACGAGCGTTACTCGTACCAAGCAGAGAAGAGGTTAAATAATTATGTTTTAAAAATTTCTCATCTCTATTCTTTCAGTGACGTCCAGTGGCAGCTTTCAGTCTCTGTTTCCATCTCCAAGTAACAACAGCGCCAACAGCTACAACAGCCTTCACCGACGCTGGATGCGATCTCAGACTACATCTCTCCAAAGAAGATGGGATTCCCAGGAAACTCTCAACAGTGTGGAGGTCAGGGAAATCTATTTCATGAAGACTTAATTGTGATGAATGTTTGCTAATGGTTCGGTTACAATGTACAGTTATATGTAAGTCCCTTCAGTGATACTCTGCAAAACATATGTCTGTGTTTTGAAGGCATTACTTTCGGGGGGTATCACTTTAAGAGGAGGGGGAGGGAGATGTGTGCTGAGTGTAAAGTACTTTATGACAGATGAAGCTTAGTGGCAGTTTCATGAATATGTTTGTTGACGTCTCAGTCTGGTTCTTAGTCTATTTGTATGATTAATCATTGTGATAGATCGGCTGTCTGGCTAAATATTAAATTTTTTATTTTTTATTTTTCAGACCTCACAGATCCGGAAGAGAAAGCAGATCAAACTTGCTATTGGTATTCTCTTCAGCACCAGTGATGGCAAAAACTTGCAAGAAGAAAAAGACACAGAAGAATATAGGTTTGTATGTGTTTTTTTAAAAAAATGATACAGCATACATATTTCTACATATATTTTGTATGAGTATGTGTAAGGCATTGGATGAGGAACATTTTTGTATTGTGATAACTGATTCATTAAAAATGTTGTGTCTGCTTGTGAACAGAAAGAGTTAGTTATGCAGTAATATTATCTTCATTGCATAGCGTATAGCGTTTAAAGCATATGGAACTGTCTTTACATGTTGTTACATTCTTGAGCTAAATAAATCAATAAAAAAACGCACACAAAAAACAATCAAACAAACAAAAATATACATGCAGACAATCAGTAACCCTGAATGAAATGACAATAAATGTAAACCGCAACAACAACAACAACAGAACTTGTCACCACCAACAACAGTCAAAAATCAGTAACAACAAAATCCCCTGAAACCCAATTGAAACTGATGACAAGGACTTGTGTTTTAGCTTTGGCTGGCATTTAAAACAGTAGATAGTCGTGAAAGATAATGGTTTTAAATGTTGTTTTAGGTGTAAGTTGATTTTAAGGCACTTACACTGAAGTTTTTTTTAGCTTGTTTCTGCTTCAGTCAGCATGTCTAACAAAGTAAATTTTGTATCTTGTATCTCTTGTAGAGGTAAGTGGCTAAATAATTAACCATTTTGAGTCTTGATCTTTGAAGCAGTTATGTTACCATGAAGTTGACAGAAATAAAACTATGTGGAAATGTACATAACAAATATGTGCAAGGACATATTATCATCTGTTGTTTTTGCAGATGTAACCTTCGTTGGTGTTTGTTCTTGATCTCCATCTTTAAATATTTTACCATGTTAACAAAGTTTTTTTGTTGGAAGTGTGTGCAAACATTTTTCCTGTTTAGTTTGAAGTGTGAGCAAACAATATCTTTCCTGTTGTGTTTTTTGCAGAATGTTTCAGAGCTTTTTCTTTGCTCACATGGCATTGATTGAAGGACATGTGGAAGGTCTGCAAAGTGCTGTGGAAAGAGCTTTTTTCACAGGCAAAAACAATGTGGCATCCATATTTGAGGTTTGTTCATAAATGATAGGTTCTGAGTCTTTCTCTTAGTGCTTACACCACAGTTTAAAAGCTGTTCACTTAGTCATATCTTACAAGTGCATAAGCTCAACTATTTCGAGAGACCATAGAAACATTTCGTGTTGGAAAGCACAGGGAGAGGAATTCATTTCATGTTTTCATAATTACATTAACCTCTTTACTTTGTAAAGTATTTATTCATTCAATTGATTCTTCTTATGCAGGTTAGAGCTCTTGTGATCACTCTTTATCTAAACATATAAATTCATACAAACCTACTTAGCAGAGGGAGTGGATTTTTGCAAATACGGCTTTTCTTTATCCTGCCTAAAAGCAGTCATACTCTGGGGAGCTATGTAGATGATTTGAAAGAGGTATAGGTGAATGGTCTTGAAGACGGAGATATAAGACAAGAATTTGAAATAATTATAGGTGAATGGTCTTGAAGACAGATATAAGACAAGAATTTGAAAGACAGAAATATAGGTGAATGGTCTTGAAGACAGATATAAGACAAGAATTTGACAGAGGTATAGGTGAATAGTCTTGAAGACAGAAATAAGACAAGAATTTGACAGAGATAATTATAGGTGAATGGTCTTGAAGACAGAAATAAGACAAGAATTTGACAGAGATAATTATAGGTGAATGGTCTTGAAGACAGAAATAAGACAAGAATTTGACAGAGATAATTATAGGTGAATGGTCTTGAAGACAGAAATAAGACAAGAATTTGACAGAGATAATTATAGGTGAATGGTCTTGAAGACAGAAATAAGACAAGAATTTGAAGAGATAATTATAGGTGAATGGTCTTGAAGAGAGAAATAAGACAAGAATTTGACAGAAATATAGGTGAATGGTCTTGAAGACAGAAATAAGACAAGAATTTGAAAGAGATATTATAGGTGAATGGTCTTGAAGACAGAAATAAGACAAGAATTTGACAGAAATAATTATAGGTGAATGGTCTTGAAGACAGAAATAAGACAAGAATTTGACAGAGATAATTATAGGTGAATGGTCTTGAAGACAGAAATAACACAAGAATTTGAAAGAGATAATTATAGGTGAATGGTCTTGAAGACAGAAATAAGACAAGAATTTGACAGAGATAATTATAGGTGAATGGTCTTGAAGACAGAATAAGACAAGAATTTGACAGAGATAATTTTAGGTGAATGGTCTTGAAGACAGAAATAAGACAAGAATTTGACAGAGATAATTATAGGTGAATGGTCTTGAAGACAGAAATAAGACAAGAATTTGACAGAGATAATTATAGGTGAATGGTCTTGAAGACAGAAATAAGACAAGAATTTGACAGAGATAATTATAGGTGAATGGTCTTGAAGACAGAAATAAGACAAGAATTTGAAAGAGATAATTATAGGTGAATGGTCTTGAAGAGAGAAATAAGACAAGAATTTGACAGAAATATAGGTGAATGGTCTTGAAGACAGAAATAAGACAAGAATTTGAAAGAGATAATTATAGGTGAATGGTCTTGAAGACAGAAATAAGACAAGAATTTGACAGAAATAATTATAGGTGAATGGTCTTGAAGACAGAAATAAGACAAGAATTTGACAGAGATAATTATAGGTGAATGGTCTTGAAGACAGAAATAACACAAGAATTTGAAAGAGATAATTATAGGTGAATGGTCTTGAAGACAGAAATAAGACAAGAATTTGACAGAGATATATGTGAATGGTCTTGAAGACAGAAATAAGAATTTGACAGAGATATATGTGAATGGTCTTGAAGACAGAAATAAGAATTTGACAGAGATATAGGTGAATGGTCTTGAAGACAGAAATAAGAATTTGACAGAGATATAGGTGAATGGTCTTGAAGACAGAAATAAGACAAGAATTTGAAAAAAATTTTGTGACCTCCCACCATGAAATCAGTCTTAACTAGCATTTTGGGCATTTTGAGATATACATATCACTGGAAAGTGTACATTCTGCTGATTATTTTGGTACTTAATAAAGCTTGTACTCAAAAAAATGTAAAAGTTATGTATGTTTAAAGTCATTAATTTGTATGACGGCCATTTTGAGAAAACATCCTCTAAAGTTTTCATGTGCTCTACAACAACATTTTCCTCAAATTTCTTTATTTGGTGGCTTTCACCGAGTTTGTGTCTAATTTTCGCTGTCATTATCTGATAGGTGCACCAAAGAGCTTTCCATCAGTATAGTACATGTGCGGGTACTGTACAGGTTATGGTTCATAATTTGAGACAGAAATAGGTACTTTTGGTAGGAAATTGCGTTCTTTCTGCTGCGATCAGTGCATTAAAATACCGATTTAAATTGATTAATAATATTTTTTCAAGAAAAAAAATTCTGTGGGGGATAGATTATAGTCTACAGAAATCAATTTTGAGAAAAAGTCAAAACACCCCAGATAGACCCTCAGTCACCTTTTCAACTCCTAGTGCTGTTTGACTGATTGCGAGTTAAGACTGATTTCGTGGTGGGAGGTCACTTATAGATGAATAGGTCTTGAAGACAGAAATAAGATGGAGCCTTGTGAGGAAAAGATAGCATGACAGAAAAGGGTAACCCCTAACTACCTCAAAGCAAACTGCGGGCATTGAATTGATTGATTGAAGAAAAGGGATCAAATTTAAAGTAAAAGATGTAAAAGTCACTGTTTTGTATTTGTGGGGTTGTTTCGGTTTTGTTGTTGTTGTTTTGTTTTAGTATGGAATGGGGAAAGATTACACTTAAGTATTTGTATGTTTCAGGCCTTGGATCAGTTCCGTGATGCTATGCATGACCTGTATATGGCCCCTCGACTGCGAGAACCAGTGTGGCTGTGTATGATGTCAAATGTCAGCTATCGTTACGCCCTTTGCGAGCGCTTTGTCCAAGAGTTTATGTTTCTGGCTGCCAAGTACGACAACAAGTCCACCAAATTGTGAGTCCTCATTGTAAATTATTTGTACATTCATACTTTCTGCTTTGGGGAGTAATAAGATTGGTAATGACTTTCAGTTGCTATGCTTTGCTGGTGTATGTATGTGTGTGTTGTGTGTGTGTGTGTGTGGTAATAACTTTCAGTTGCTATGCTTTGCTGGTGTGTGTGTGTGTGTGTGTGTGTGTGTGTGTGTGTGTGTGTGTGTGTGTGTGTGTGTGTGTGTGTGTGTGTGTGTGTGTGTTGTTTTTGAACAATTGTTTGCTTTTTCCTCTCTCTCTGTAACTGTCTCTGTCTCTCTTTTTTGTTTTGAATAGAAATGAGCATCTCCTGAGTATCATCCTTTACACAAAGAATCATTCTGATATGGAGGGGGTGGGTTTGGGGAGGGGGGGGGGTTAGCATATTGTGTTTATCATTGAGGGGTGTTGTCTTTTCTTGTTGGGTCTTTGCTGATGATTTTATGATTTTAGTTCCACTTGGCTTGAAACATGATATAACTAACTGTTGTATATGCAAAGCATTGTGTTGAAGCCTGAAGCAAATTTAGACTTTTGGG
Source organism: Monoplex corrugatus (assembly GCA_030674185.1). Classification (NCBI taxonomy): domain Eukaryota; kingdom Metazoa; phylum Mollusca; class Gastropoda; order Littorinimorpha; family Ranellidae; genus Monoplex; species Monoplex corrugatus. The sequence continues at coordinate 168,318,105 of CM060305.1, forward strand.
GAATGATTTCATAATGATATATGTTCAAAACATGATGGTAAATGTGTGTGTGTTTGCAGCTTCGTCAGCACCTTGTTGTCGGCTGTGTTGACGTACCACCTGGCCTGGGTGGCTACAGTTACACCTGGTGATGGAACTCCTTCCAAAACCTACCTGGACAAACATTCTGCCAAATGGGTCAGTTTCTCCTGCTTAGTTCTCTTTCCATGTTTATGTTTGAAGATGTTTTTTTAAAACTGTTGAAACTGGTGTTTGCTGTTATGTGAATATATGTGCGTTTGAGTTTGTGTGTGTGTATGTGAATTGGAGGGGGAGAGAGAGAGAGAGAAAAAGAGAGAAAGAGAGAGAGAAAGGGAAAAGCGAGTCTTCTAGTGTTTTAGGTTTCATTAGTAAGAAACGGTGGAGAGAGTTGGACAGCAGAATGTCCTCAGAAGCTCACCCCCCCCCCCCCCTTTTGCAAATGAGTGTTTTGATTCTGAAGTTCCCATGCTCTAAGGTGATGCTCTTTTCTGCTGTTGCCATTTTCCCCCTCCACCTGGGTTTGAACTGTCATCCAAGATGATTGGGCATCTTAAGGCCAAGGCCAAGTCAGTCATGTAAGGGATGTCTTAACCACTTAGCTATTGGACTTCTGCTGTATGTAGGAAATTTATATGCCTTACGAAGTTCAGTTTTGTTTGTTTTTGATCAGTTCCAACTGAAAGTCTATCCAGTTGTTTCTGCCATTGCCTTCATGGCTCTTATCCTCTCTTTCCCAGAAACCAAGAACTGTTTCATTAAGTCATGGACAGATTACCAGTCCTCTTGCTCCAACTTCCAATGCGAAGACTTTGGCTTGATTGAAAGTGGATTTCTTCTTATTGCTGGCTAGTCTGGCATACCTTTTAGTCTTGTAGATATAACAAAAAGTTCTCCAAGTCCTTCTAGTGTTTTAGATTTTATCATCAAATATTACAGCATAGATGTTTCAATTTCAGTGCCATTCTTTCCCATTTTGATATTGTTTCTTTACAAGTTTTTATATTTATTTTATGTGACTGCACATTCCTTTATTCAAAGTGTACTCTTCTGAGTGATATTATTATAGTGAAACAAGTTTTGTTAAAAGTGTTGAGAGCAATTGAAATGATGTTTGTAATTTCATGTTATTTATGTTTTATTGTATTGCAGATTGATACCCTTGCAAAGACACATCCATACAACCCCTTGTGGGCACAGCTTGGGTGAGTTTACAGTTACAATTTTTTAACCTGGATTATTGATGTGTTTAGTGGATACTTGCATGGTTGGGTAAATGTAATAGGGCCTTTTATCCACAGGATTATATCAATTTATTTTTATAGTTGTGGGATGTATGTTTTATTATAATAAGTACATGAAAATTGTTGTTGCACATTGATATGATATTTGAGGAGAGAGAGAGAGTAGATTGCTAACTATGAAATGTTACATAGAGGATTGATCTTAAAACTTTATGAAATGTGCTACATAGAGAGAGTATGATTGACTTAAAACTTTATGAAATGTGCTACATAGAGAGAGTATGATTGATTTAAAACTTTATGAAATGTGCTACATAGAGAGAGTATGATTGACTTAAAACTTTATGAAATGTGCTACATAGAGATATGATTGATTAAAACTTTATGAAATGTGCTACATAGAGAGAGTATGATTGATTAAAACTTTATGAAATGTGCTACATAGAGAGAGTATGATTGACTTAAAACTTTATGAAATGTGCTACATAGAGAGAGTATGATTGATTTAAAACTTTATGAAATGTGCTACATAGAGAGAGTATGATTGATATTTAAAACTTTATGATAATTGTGTCTACATAGAGAGAGATATGATTGATTTAAAACACTTTATGAAAATGTGCTACATAGAGAGAGTGATTGATTAACTATGAAATTGCACATAGTATGATGATAAACTTTATGAAATGTGCTACATAGAGATGAGAAAATGTCATGAGTTGATTTTAAAACTTTATGAAATGTGCTACAAAAAGGGTAGATTAAAGTGTGTAATGAGTATATTGATTTAAAACTTTATGAATGTAAATAAACAAGTTAATTGAAAAAAGGAAACCAAAAAAAACGACAGTAACAAAAACCAGTCAAATGTAAATAAACAAGTTCTTTGAAAAAAAGAAACCTAAAAAGGACAATACCAAAAACCAGCGACCATGAGCAGGTATGGTAACTGGGACAGACAATAATTTTCACCAGAATGTATTTTGTCAATAATTCGAAAAGGTATCTTTTTATATTTTCATATTCCACATAGCAATTCAACAAATAGATAGAAATGAAATGAATACTATGTCTGGCCTCTTTATTTGGAAAGTATATATATATCATCAGAATGTTCAGAGCACATGTAACTATACTTCGTCATGTTAGAAATGGTGTGAGAATGGTACTGCTCATATGGTTCAGTCTGTCTTGCTTCATTCAACTGATAGGATTAGCTTTGGATGTCATGGTAAAGAAATAATCTAGTTAAAGACTATAATATATACATACTTGCATTACCAAAGACTATATATACATACTTGCTTTACCATACTGTTCTGGTGTTTTTCCTTTAGTTATGATTGTGCTTGGTATCTGTCAGGAACACTAGTTATGATTGTGCTTGGTATCTGTCAGGAACACTAGTTATGATTGTGCTTGGTATCTGTCAGGAACACTAGTTATGATTGTGCTTGTATCTGTCCATGGAACTAGACACTAGTTATGATTGTGCTTGGTATCTGTCAGGAACACTAGTTATGATTGTGCTTGGTATCTGTCAGGAACACATTGCAATGTTATCTGCCCTTTAGAGGGATCTGTGTAGTGTGTGCTTGTATCGTGCAACACCCCTTGCGAGTGGCTATCGAACAGGCAGATGGTGGTGGGTCGCAAAGCGGAACTGGTCAAAAAGTTCCTGTACGTGTTGAGCTACTTCATCCGTTGCAGTGATGTCCATGAAGCTCCCTTCTCCAACTGCTTGGCCACCATGCTGGACTCTCAGTGCTGGGATCATGTTCCTCCCAGTAGGAGTGTTTCCTCGAATAATGGAAGCACTACAACTCTCGTGGACTCTGTTTCTGCTCCCTTGGACTCTCCTTCTCAGGCTGTTGATGCCAACAAGAGTACAGCTTGTGGAAGTTGGAGTAGCTGTACCAGTGCCTTACACTTCTATTCTACTCAGGGTAAAAAAGTGGATCCCCAAGAACCAGGAGGGCTTTGAACTTTGACATAGACATAGAAAACACAGAGAAAGATCCTGATAGGACCTGTTGTAAAAGCCCAGTGGCTGTTTCCCAGTGCCATAGTGATGCTGATCTTGTGAATTGCCAACGCAAATGTGAACAGACTGCTGTTAAGACAGTTATGTCAGATACTGACTTTGCTGAATATGATGGGAAAGTGGTAAGTGATGACAGCGGCATAGAAAACAGTGACAGTTATGACCAGCATGGTAAGGTCAGAAAGAGCTCCAAAATGTGTAAAATGACTGTTCACATAGTAGAAGAGAGGAAGCTTGAAAATGTCCAACATGTGCGAAGATCTGCAGAATGCCCTCCCACATCCCCTTCAGAAGAGTATGTCATATCGTCCATAGGCAGTGATAGTAAGCATGAGTTGTGTTCCAAGCGCCCAGTGTCCTTGCTAGCCCGACAGTTGGCAGCAGACAGTGAGGCCAGTGAAAAACAGAGGACCATTGAAGCCAGTGAAAAACAGAGGACTATGATCAGGGAGGCACAGAAACAGTTTCTGAGTGGGGGCAGCAACAGCATGTTTGAGGAGTACTTTGAGGGAGATGCAGAAACAAAGACAATAGATGATGTGTGTGAGCATCAGCGGGTTGTGAAGCATGCCTTGGCGTGTCCCAGTGTCACATGCTCCTCACCTACTCTGACCCCTGTCCCCAGCGAGGATGGGTCTGCCACTCCTCAGGCAAAGACCCCGGTGTCTCGCCAGAACAGCATGGACACCAAGCCCCACATGTCCAGGCCTACATCTTTCAACCCTGCTAGATGCAGGTTAGTATGCATGGTAATGATTATGGTTTGAATTATGATGTCATGATTCTCTGCAGTAGTTATATTCTCTCAAATTGTTTTGAATATATAAGAAAATCTTGACAGGAGAAACATAGTTTGCTACCTCATTTTTCCTTCCTACTTCATCAAAAAACAATCATAAACAATTGGGTATTTTTATTTGCATGGGTGAATTCAAGTTCACACAAGCAGTGAGACTGTGAATGATCATGTGGCTTATTGTTAAAGATTACTACTATTTCAAGAGTGACATGTTTGGTGTGAAAATATTGTTCATTTGCCATAAAGTGGAGCTGTGTTGCGATCATATGATAGGGTTAAACATGTTGTATTGTATTCATCAAATTGAGTTTGTTTCATGGTAAGTTCAGGTGTTAGCTAGATGTGTTATTTTTATGTCCCATTTTATATGCCACATTAATCACATAATTGGGGACAATTTTTACAGTGCTTTGATGATGATGTTGACAATGGGGATGATAATCATGATGCTATGGAACTCCATTCCTGATTGAGATAATATGACAAGGCTGTCTGTAAGCTTACCTTATTAATATGTCGTAGTGTCAGTTAGATCCAAGAGATACAGACACCTGTGGTATCAGTAAAGAGATTTAAACAGCATCCCTAAAAACACATCCGTGATGTGGATGAGGCTTTGCTGTGTCACATGTGTGGTCCCAGTCTTCTCAGTTAGCCCATAACAAGCTCAACAATGGGTAGATGCCAGTTGGAGCCAGAGAAAGCCCATGTTGATTATGAGAGAACTTCTTGAGATTCAAACCCACAACCTTCTAATTGTTAGTATGTTACATTAACCGCTGTACCATGATGACTTATGATAGCCAAATAATTTGATAATAATTAATGACTGGAAAGGATTTCTATTTTTGAGCATAATCATTAATGGCATGAAAGGTTCTGAATTTGTAACCTTATCATTAATGATATCAAAGCCTGTTTTGTGCCGTTTTTGATGTTTCTTGATGATTGACGTGGACAGGTCTGTGACACCAACTGAACTGGAGAGACGCAGACATTTATCATCCACCAGCAGTGTGGACCTGGATGTTTTTGATCCTCTTGTGCACTGCCAGGAAATCAGCATGCCTACGTAAGTCTGCGATTACAAGAGTACTTTTGGGGAATGCGATGTTGTAATAGATGGGTGCAGCTGCCAATGAATGGGGGCCAGAATAGTGCTCTGGTGTAATCACTATGGCCAGAATAGTGCTCTTGTGTAATCACTCTGTCCCAGTTCACCCAGCTGTTAATGGGTACCTGACCCCTTAAGAGAAATGGGAAGTAAAACAGTAAGGGCAAAGATATGAGTGTTACCTCATTATGCTGGCCATCAGTGAAGTTAAGGTTTTAATTTACTTCCCTTTGATTGCTCAGGTTTGGAGGAACCTCTTTATCTTTTACTAGTCTGAATATTACTTCAGAACCTAATAAGTTTAGCATTCATATCTAACTCTCTTTATCTTGTACTAGTCTGAATATTACTTCAGAGCCTAATAAGTTTAGCATTCATATCTAACATGTATTGAAATCAAATAGAATGCATGGTTAATGCACAATTACAAGACAAGCAATATTAATTTTTTGTGGCATACATGAACCTGACAGACAGAAAAACACAAGACACTTTACACATGAAAGGAAAACACATGCATGCATGTGCATGTGCATGCGCACCCTGCACGCACATACATGCACGCACGCACGCACGCACACACGCACGCACGCACGCACACCACCACCACCACGCACACACACACACCACACACACACACACACACACACACACACACACACACACACACACACACACACACACACACAAGAAGACAGAAAAAGAACTGATCTTAGTAGGAAGGTAAAGCAATCAAAGAGAAGTTCAGTAGCACATAACTTAATCATATCCCCAAATCAGTGCTGCAGAGTCAGTCTTATTGAGTATATTGCAGGTATTATGATGACATTAAAAATAATTTGTCTGGTGATTTAGCCCAAAAGATGATGCCAAAAAATCATGCATGCTTTGACCCAACATATTTACTGAGATTTGATGCTTGCTTATTAATGCATGCTTTGACCCAGCATATTTACTGAGATTTGATACTCGCTTATTATGTATTCATCTAGTTGACTTAAGTATGTCGGCAGCTTTGTTCACTACTCAAGGTTGTTGAAATGTAAATCACACTTGAGCGAAGGAATGTGGGTTGGGAAGACAAACCTAGAAACAGTAGTACAAAACATAATTGTGACTTATTTTATGATTTGTTTTGTAGAATGTCAGCCCATCCAGAACAAGTGAGCCTGCCAAGCTATGACAAAAACTTTGGTCGTTCGTTGTTGGGGGCTACAGTGATCACTACATGTCGGATTTTGTTTTGCATGGAACATCAGATACCTCATTCCGACCCAAACTACTCCATGATCTTCAGACTACTTTACACGTACGTTTCAGATGTGAATTTTGTTGTTGTTTTGGATGGCATAAATTTTCATTCACTTCATAATTTTGAAGTTTAAGGAATCTGTTGTACACAAAACTTAGTGTGAAATATGTTCATGCTTCTGTAACAAACAATGGAATGAACAAAATACAAAATTCATCTCTTTAATAAAGTCAGCATATTTTGTTACACAGTAAAGTAATAATTCAGAAAGAGAACAAAAATAGATAATGAATATATAAACAGACATAACACAAAAAAGCTTTTTGTTGTGCAGTTTAGGTGTTGCAAATAAATAACTCTTGTAATGATTTTAAAATTAGTTATTTTATGTTTTTGCTTTTGGAAATGAATAGCTCTTTTAATAATTTGAAAATTAATTATCATTTTGTTAAGTGTTTTGAAAAATTCAAGCATTCATGAATACTTCTTTTAAACTGCACAGAGAACTTCACATAGACAGTATGGTTTCTGATAATGAATATATGTATAAACTAAAGTGAATGTTGAGTGACTTGTGTACAGAACTTCATGATGACAAGATGGTTTCTGATAATGAACATATAAGTGAATGTTGAATGACTTTTATCATTTTCGTTGATTACATCATTCATGTAGTTTCACTGTCTGTATACAGCATTCCATACTTGATGAACCTGTGGCAGAGTCAGTTTGCATCATAGCAGATACAGATAATTGGTAAGTTTACCTATCTATCTGGCTGTGTGCGTGCGTGCGTGCGTGTGTGCGTGTGTGTGTCTATCTGAATATATATGTGTGTGTATCTATATTAGATCTATGTATCTATATATCTTTTTTTTTTTTTATCTGTATTTATATATATCTGTGTATCTGTATGTATATATATATTTTTTTAATCTGTCTTTATGTGTATGTAACACATAGGCTACATTATTGATAAATGTGTTTAGAATTGTTGATCGATTATCATAGATTTCTAGACTGATTATTATGGATGTGTAGTTATGAAAATTGTCTTGACTGATATTACAGATTTATGAGAACTGGCAACATTTCATTTGTGAATTTATTTGACAAACTTTAGTGACTCTTTTTCCTCACTTGATCAAACTGTGCAGTCTTTTCTTTCTTTCATGTTTAGGATTTGGTATTAGTGTGGAAGTTTACAAAGATGCCTTGTTGATCAGTTACAGTACAGTAGTTCACATTTTTGCATTGGATGATATGTATTCCATGTATTATTTCAGGACTGTGGAGGTGGCAAACAGCAGACTGATGGAGATGAGTCCTTCAGGAACAATGCCTTGGACCACCTCACATCTTGTGGCTAGCCTCATTGAGTCAGTTCTTGATTTGCATCGCCTCAAAATGAGTGCTGAATTTGTGAGTATGATTTATAAAATTGTATATATGTGTGTGTGTGTGTGTGTGTGTGTGTGGTGTGTGTGTGTGTGTGTGTGTGTGTGTGTGGTGTGTGTGGTGTGTTGTGTGTGTGTGTGTGTGTGTGTGTGTGTGAGAGAGAGAGAGAGAGAGAGAGAGAGAGCACAGATTCTAGGGAAAAAGTGTAAAAGGAGAGGGAGAAGGAGAGAGAGAGAGGGAGATAGAGAGAGAGAGAGAGCAAGGGACACAGAGAGAGAGAGAGAGATTCTAGGGAAAAGTGTGTTAAGGGAGAGTGAGGGGGAGAGAGAGGGAGATAGAGAGAGCAACGGACAGAGAGAGAGAGAGAGCACAGATTCTAGGGAAAAAGTGTGTAAAATATTTAAAAATAATTAATGGGCCTTTCAGTAAGCATCATTTCCTGGATTGGTTAAAAGTATGACTGTCCTGTAGGCCTACATTATTCTCAAATCATATTTTCCATTGATTACATCAGTTTTCACAAATGATTTGATATTCAATCCAACAATAGGTTTTCAGATTGGTATGAATTTTAGAATATAACTCAAAATATTTGCAATTCAATATGGATCGTAATATTTAATCCAAGAATATTTTTCAGATTGGTACAGAGCATAATGTGTACCCCAACAATATATTTTCAGATTGGTATGGATTTTGGTATTTGGCCCAACAACATACTTTCAGATTGGTACAGATTTTGGTATTTGGCCCAACAGTATAGTTTTAGATTGACAACGAATTTTATTAAGCATTAAGCATTTTACCATAATTTGTTCTGGAGGTAGTACTGGCTTAGCGTCATTGTTTTTTCTCCTCTTTGTTTTTTTCTTTCAGTGCTGAGGTTGTGTTAATTAATACTAATAGCTGTTTTGTATGGTCTGTGATGTTTAGTGCATCATGCATCTAGAGGACCGCATGCAGGAGATGTACTTCAAGAGTCTCATGCTGGCAGAGTACATCAAAGGTGTCAAAGCCCACAGCCAGCAGCAGCTTACAGCCATGTTGGGGTAAGTGGAGGCAGTGATATACTCCACACACACACACACACACACACACACACACAACACACAACACACAACACACACACACACACACACACACACACACACACACACACACATTCACACACACACACACAGAGGTAAATGGATGAAAGAGTGGTTTGATAAAAAGGTGACTTGAACATGAATGAAATATCTTGTACTCCAGTTATGAGTGAACTATCTTGTACTCCAGTTATGAGTGAACTATCTTGTACTCCAGTTATGAGTGAACTATCTTGTACTCCAGTTATGAGTGAACTATCTTGTACTCCAGTTATGAGTGAAATTTCTTGTACTCCAGTTATGAGTGAACTGTCTTGTACTCCAGTTATGAGTGAACTATCTTGTACTCCAGTTATGAGTGAACTATCTTGTACTCCAGTTATAAGTGAAATATCGTTCTCCAGTTATGAGTGAAATCTCTTGTACTCCAGTTATGAGTGAACTATCTTGTACTCCAGTTATAAGTGAAATCTCTTGTTCTCCAGTTATGAGTGAAATCTCTTGTACTCCAGTTATGAGTGAAATCTCTTGTACTCCAGTTATGAGTGAAATTTCTTGTACTCCAGTTATGAGTGAAGTCTCTTGTTTTCCAGTTATGAGTGAAATCTCTTGTACTCCAGTTATGAGTGAAATCTCTTGTACTCCAGTTATGAGTGAAATCTCTTGTTCTCTAGTTATGAGTGAAATCTCTTGTACTCCAGTTATGAGTGAAATCTCTCATTCTCATCACTGTTCTCCAGTTATGAGTGAAATCTCTTGTACTCCAGTTATGAGTGAAATCTCTTGTTCTCCAGTTATGAGTGAAATCTCTTGTACTCCAGTTATGAGTGAAATCTCTTGTTCTCATCACTGTTCTCCAGTTATGAGTGAAATCTCTTGTTCTCCAGTTATGAGTGAAATCTCTTGTTCTCATCACTGTTCTCCAGTTATGAGTGAAATCTCTTGTTCTCCAGTTATGAGTGAAATCTCTTGTTCTCATCACTGTTCTCCAGTTATGAGTGAAATCTCTTGTACTCCAGTTATGAGTGAAATCTCTTGTTCTCCAGTTATGAGTGAAATCTCTTGTACTCCAGTTATGAGCGAAATCTCTTGTTCTCATCACTGTTCTCCAGTTATGAGTGAAATCTCTTGTTCTCCAGTTATGAGTGAAATCTCGTGTTCTCCATTTATGAGTGAAATCTCTTGTACTCCAGTTATGAGTGAAATTTTCTTATACTCCAGTTATGAGTGAAATCTCTTGTACTCCAGTTATAAGTGAAATCTCTTGTTCTCCAGTTATGAATGAAATCTTTTGTACTCCAGGTATGAGTGAAATCTCTTGTCCATTTATGAGTGAAATCTCTTGTACTCCAGTTATGAGTGAAATTTCTTATACTCCAGTTGTGAGTGAACTATCTTGTACTCCAGTTATGAGTGAACTATCTTGTACTCCAGTTATGAGTGAACTATCTTGTACTCCAGTTATGAGTGAAATTTCTTGTACTCCAGTTATGAGTGAACTATCTTGTACTCCAGTTATGAGTGAACTATCTTGTACTCCAGTTATAAGTGAAATCTCGTTCTCCAGTTATGAGTGAAATCTCTTGTACTCCAGTTATGAATGAAATCTCTTGTACTCCAGTTATGAGTGAAATTTCTTGTACTCCAGTTATGAGTGAAGTCTCTTGTTTTCCAGTTATGAGTGAAATCTCTTGTTATCCAGTTATGAGTGAAATCTCTTGTACTCCAGTTATGAGTGAAATCTCTTGTTCTCTAGTTATGAGTGAAATCCCTTGTACTCCAGTTATGAGTGAAATCTCTCATTCTCATCACTGTTCTCCAGTTATGAGTGAAATCTCTTGTACTCAGTTATGAGTGAAATATCTTGTTCTCCAGTTATGAGTGAAATCTCTTGTACTCCAGTTATTAGTGAAATCTCTTGTTCTCATCACTGTTCTCCAGTTATGAGTGAAATCTCTTGTTCTCCAGTTATGAGTGAAATCTCTTGTTCTCCATTTATGAGTGAAATCTCTTGTACTCCAGTTATGAGTGAAATTTTCTTATACTCCAGTTATGAGTGAAATCTCTTGTACTCCAGTTATAAGTCAAATCTCTTGTTCTCCAGTTATGAATGAAATCTTTTGTACTCCAGGTATGAGTGAAATCTCTTGTCCATTTATGAGTGAAATCTCTTGTACTCCAGTTATGAGTGAAATTTCTTATACTCCAGTTATGAGTGAAATCTCTTGTTCTCATCACTGTTCTCCAGTTATGAGTGAAATCTCTTGTACTCCAGTTATGAGTGAAATTTCTTGTTCTCCAGTTATGAGTGAAATCTCTTGTTCTCCATTTATGAGTGAAATCTCTTGTACTCCAGTTATGAGTGAAATTTCTTATACTCCAGTTATGAGTGAAATCTCTTGTACTCCAGTTATGAGTGAAATCTCTTGTTCTCCAGTTATGAGTGAAATCTCTTGTTCTCATTTATGAGTGAAATCTCTTGTACTCCAGTTATGAGTGAAATTTCTTATACTCCAGTTATGAGTGAAATCTCTTGTACTCCAGTTATAAGTGAAGTCTCTTGTTCTCCAGTTATGAGTGAAATCTTTTGTACTCCAGGTATGAGTGAAATCTCTTGTTCTCCATTTATGAGTGAAATCTCTTGTACTCCAGTTATGAGTGAAATCTCCTGTACTCCAGTTATGAGTGAAGTCTCTTGTACTCCAGTTATGAGTCAAATCTCTTGTACTCCAGTTATGAGTGAAATCTCTTGTTCTCATCACTGTTCTCCAGTTATGAGTGAAATCTCTTGTACTCCAGTTATGAGTGAAATCTCTTGTTCTCCATTTATGAGTGAAATCTCTTGTACTCCAGTTATAAGTGAAATCTCTTGTTCTCCAGTTATGAGTGAAATCTCTTGTTCTCCAGTTATGAGTGAAATCTCTTGTACTCCAGTTATGAGTGAAATCTCTTGTACTCCAGTTATGAGTGAAATCTCTTGTACTCCAGTTATTAGTGAAATCTCTTGTTCTCATCACTGTTCTCCAGTTATGAGTGAAATCTCTTGTTCTCCAGTTATGAGTGAAATCTCTTGTTCTCCATTTATGAGTGAAATCTCTTGTACTCCAGTTATGAGTGAAATTTCTTATACTCCGGTTATGAGTGAAATCTCTTGTTCTCCAGTTATAAGTGAAGTCTCTTGTTCTCCAGTTATGAGTGAAATCTTTTGTACTCCAGGTATGAGTGAAATCTCCTAAACTCCATTTATGAGTGAAATCTCTTGTACTCCAGTTATGAGTGAATTTTCTTATACTCCAGTTATGAGTCGAATCTCGTATACCCCAGTTATGAGTCAAATCTCTTATACTCCAGTTATGAGTGAAATTTCTTATACTCCAGTTATGAGTGAAATCTCTTAAAGCAACAAAAAAAAAAGACAGTAAATAAACATGTATATGCTTTTGGACAGAGCAAACTTGGAAAAAGGATATTACAGATAGCACAGTAATTTGTTTAACGTGTACCAGTGTGATAAGAGAGAGGTATTTTTCTCCATTTCCTGCCATCAGCTTTGTTATTGTATATGTCCAGATTTGATATATGCGAATTTTGATGAGATGAATTTCTGAAAATGTGTAGATAACTGTGTGTGTTATTTCTCAAACTTTGTACGTTTGTTGCATATTAACAGTTTGTGTTATTTCTCAAACTTTGTATGTTTGTTGCATATAACAGTTTGTGTTATTTCTCAAACTTCGTACGTTTGTTGCATATTAACAGTTTGTGATATTTCTCAAACTTTGTATGTTTGTTGCATATTAACAGTTTGTGTTATTTCTCAAACTTGTACGTTGTTGCATATTAACAGTTTGTGTTATTTCTCAAACTTTGTAGTTTGTTGCATATTAACAGTTTGTGTTATTTCTCAAACTTTGTATGTTTGTTGCATATTAACAGTTTGTGTTATTTCTCAAACTTTGTATGTTTGTTGCGTATTAACAGTTTGTGTTATTTCTCAAACTTTGTATGTTTGTTGCGTATTAACAGTTTGTGTTATTTCTCAAACTTTGTATTTTTGTTGCGTATTAACAGTTTGTGTTATTTCTCAAACTTCGTACGTTTGTTGCATATTAACAGTTTGTGTTATTTCTCAAACTTTGTACGTTTGTTGCATATTAACAGTTTGTGTTATTTCTCAAACTTTGTATGTTTGTTGCATGTTAACAGTTGTCTTCTGTTTCCTGTTTAGGTTTGATGCCAGTGATCTCCCGCTACTGCTGTCCATCGCAGGAACCCACACCCCTAACCTGGCCCTTGGGTCAGAATCAAAGATCAGGGGTCCTTACCAGTAGCCTCTCTGATCCTGGCAGTGACGGTGGCTTTCCTGGCTGTGACAGAGGCTTACCTATCAGATGTGTTTTATTTAAAAGATGCTTTGCCCCTCAGGAACGCTGCGAGCATGCGCTTTACTGCGTCATGTTTAACTTGTGATTATTTCACTGATTAGACATTTCTAGTAGAAACGTGCTAGTAGAAATTGGATTTACCTTGTTTCACTGCTTGTCAGTTCATTTTCACAGACTGACTTTTATCATCAAGAATGTTGAAAATATTTTGGAGTCTTTGAAATGATCTCATTGTCCTAAATTTGTTCTCAAGACTCATGCCCGCAATCCATTCTCTTTTCTCCCAGTTTTGCTCACTTGGTACATTATGAACTGCCTGATCCAGTAAATGTGACATGCCGAACATGTATGCCGATATATATATATATGTATGTATGTATGTATATTTATATATAAGCGGGTACCTTGTAAATGCTACGCAGCCGGTGGAATATTCCCTTGTTGTGTGTGAAGTGCTGCAGTTTGTTTGCTTGATTGGTGCATGTGTATAAAAAGTACTGATGATACCTTGTGTAATGGATAACAGATAGATAGTCGGACCTGAAGGCTTTGACATGACCGTGTGAAAGCTTTATTCCCTCTAACTGTGATATGTACATGCTTGAGATGTGCGTCGACATTGTATGGATCCTGCCCACATTCGTTGACCCGGTAATTCTGCTATTTGTGAAACATACACCTCTGCAGTGTGGTACACTTGCAGGCATTCTGTGCACATATCGTGGAAGTGAACTGTGGCCTGTAATGAATAATAGAGGGCAGAATATCACAGTAGTTGTAGTAGTTGTGGTCTTCTGATGTTTTACACAGTCTGTACTGTAGTTGTGCTGTAGTCCTGGGAGCTCTGTGTATCGGTAAAAAAAAAGTTGTCGGTATTGGCATAATGTTCTGCACAGTTTGTGGTGTAGTCCTTAAAGTTCTGTGTATCATTTTTTACTGTTTGAATACTTTTCCACTTTTTTTTCTCTGTGTAAACAGTTTACCGTTGTTAATCAAGTTTTTATATTACTTTTATGCTTTTGCTGTTATAATTTATGATTCTTGTTGGTTGGTTACTGTGTTGAGATAAATGGAAAGATTTGTGTGAGTGTGCGAGAGTGTAGGAAGGTTTTAGTTAATCTCCCAAAGAACGTCAGTGAATTTGTTCCTAACTGGGAAGATAAAAGTGCGAGGAAGAGATTGGGAACCATCCTTAAAGGCTCACCCAAGAATAGTAAAGTCTCTGCCACCCTGACACTGTAAAACCTTAAGGTTGTAGGTTAACTTTTGCCTTTTACCTTTACCTTTCATCTTTTTAGTTGACCTCTTTGAAAATTCAAATTTTAATTCAAATTCATGATAATTGATTGTCGCAAGGGGGAATTTTGGTGATGATTTCATATATCCAGCAACAAAGTCAATGTAGAAAAAGACATAATGCTACTGACACAGTGAAACTTTGGTAAAAAAAATATAATAAGCAACCTACAAATATAGAAAGGTGACAGTGCATACTATCCTTTCCATAAGATTGTTGAAACATTGTGAGCTGTAAACATAGAAAAAGCTGATTGTCTGAGTGGTGTTAGTTTTTAAATCTGTGCTGTTGAAATTTCCAGACTGGGGATTAATTTGAGTTCAAGGCTCAGAATGCTTTTTTTTTTACCCCAGGTAAAGCCAATATGCCCTCCGATTTCCTATCTCAAGAAATCCTCAGAATTAAATCTGATACTTTCTTTGAAAAATGTAAATTTCCAAAACAAAAATGATAGACTAAATCTTCTCTGATTTTGGTATTCTTAAATTCCCCAAAGTTAAAAATTATGATTTGAATGTTTTACATAAATCCACTCTAAATATGTTTATGTGTAGCCTTGTTGCACATCGAAAAATATTTCATGTTTGAAGTGTGGAATCCTTAAGAAACAAGTTGTGACATAATTCTCACAGAGTGAGGGTCATTTATAGCTTGGGGCTTATTGATTGTTCTTCTTCTGAAGGATTAATTTCTTTCATTAAGTGAGTGGAGCCCTAACTTTCTGGTGCTCACCTCCCTATCAAATTATGCCATTTTACCACATTTAGGGAAAAAGAATAAAAATTTGAAATAAGAAGATATAAGCACAAAAGAAACAAATTTCACAAACATGAAGTTTTGCACTATGATAGAAATCTAACCCAAAGTCAACACATGAAGCTGTGCACTATGACAGAAATGTTAACCTTAAGTCTGTGGTCCGCACTGTTTCTGATTCCCAAGAGAGGAAGGGAGTGTAAATGTTCATTTGTGTTCACAGTATCTGTTGCCACCTAATCTGACTGTTAAGTACTGGCTAAATCTGTTCCTTGAAGCCCCTGGAAACATTGTCAGTCTTTGTGGAATATCCCCTGTCCTTTGAGTTGAGTTATTACAACATTCATCACAGTATGAATCAGCTGTTTTGTAGAAAACTAAATTTTAATTCACGTACACATACACGTAGATAATGATCGACCTTGGGGAAATGTTGCTTCAAACCCATAGATTTGTTGTAAACACTGGCTTAAGGGAAGCAGCAAGGCTTGGTGCGCTTTATTTTCTATTAAAGTAATCTCTCAATTGTCTTTGATGCTTTGGTGTGTATGTTGTAAACATTGGCCAGTAGTAAATCGCCGGCATGACATCTACCTGTTAATCAGTTTTAGTGATATTTTTACCGGTATGACCTGATTCCAATATGTTACCTGCTTTTAAACAGAATATACTGACCTACATATGCTAGAAAAAAGACCATATGTTTTTCCCTGGAGTCATGGCAAAAGTTATTTTGGAAAAATAAATATCTTTGGGTTCTGCTTGTATTCATGCTTATTTGTATCCATAGTGCATCTTTACTGCATTTAATGCCTGTGTGTGGAATCAGCATTTTGTTTCTTTGTACAGTCCCACATGCAAATCTGTTGGATCTATATAAAAGGCATCTAGTAATTTTTACTTTGTTAGTATTAGTGTTACTCGATTTTGTTCCTGTTAAGTGTGGCTTTCAGTTGGATCAATATCACCACTATCACATTTTGATATAAATGCAGATGTGCTTATGGATTGTTAACACAGTAACCGGGAGATTATCATTGTCAACATGATGTTTATATTCGGTGTTAGTGAATAGTTCTTGGCACAGTTTGTATCCATTCTGAGTGTGACTAGATTTGTGTACATGTTGTATTTTTGGAGTCGGTGTTCTGCAATGTTGCCTTAGGTAGAAAATGATGTCATTGTCAACATCATCTTTCGATTAAATGTTGCATTAGTTAGAGAATGATGACTTTCCAGTGTTATCATAGTCAGCACTGTCTTTCCTTTAGATGTTTTCTTAATAAGGAATGATGACTTTCAGTGATATCATAGTCAGCATTGTCTTTCCTTTAGATGTTTTCTTAATAAGGAATGATGACTTTTAGTGATATCATAGTCAGCATTGTCTTTCCTTTAGATGTTTTCTTAAATAAGGAATGATGACTTTTAGTGGTATAGTCAGTATTGTCTTTCCTTTAGAAGTTTTCTTAATAAGGAATGATGACTTTTAGTGATATCATAGTCAACATTGTCTTTCCTTTAGAAGTTTTCTTAATAAGGAATGATGACTTTTAGTGATATCATAGTCAGCATTGTCTTTCCTTTAGATGTTTTCTTAATAAGGAATGATGACTTTTAGTGGTATCATAGTCAGCACTGTCTTTCCTTTAGATGTTTTCTTAATAAGGAATGATGACTTTAGTGGATATAGTCAGCACTGTCTTTCTTTAGATGTTTTCTTAATAAGGAATGATGACTTTAGTGATATCATAGTCAGCACTGTCTTTCCTTTAGATGTTTTCTTAAATAAGGAATGATGACTTTTAGTGGTATCATAGTCAGCACTGTCTTTCCTTTAGATGTTTTCTTAAATAAGGAATGATGACTTTTAGTGGTATCATAGTCAGCACTGTCTTTCCTTTAGATGTTTTCTTAAATAAGGAATGATGACTTTTAGTGGTATCATAGTCAGCACTGTCTTTCCTTTAGATGTTTTCTTAAATAAGGAATGATGACTTTTAGTGTATCATAGTCAGCACTGTCTTTCCTTTAGATGTTTTCTTAAATAAGGAATGATGACTTTTAGTGATATCAGTCAGCATTGTCTTTCCTTTAAGATTGTTTATGTTAATTAAGGAATTTTGATGATATTTAGTGTTATCATAGTCCAGCATTGTCCTTCCTTAGATATAGATGATCTTTAGTTTATCATTATCAACATCGTCTTTGTCTTTAGAATTTGCCTTAATAGGGAATGATGCTTTTAGTGTTATCATATCTGCATTGTCTTTCCCTTTAGATTTGTCTTAAGAAGAATTATGGCTTTCACATGTGTTTTCTTTAGAATTTGCCTTAGATAGGAATGATGACTTTAGTATTATCATTATTAGCATTGCTTTCTTTGTAGATGTTGCTTAGTAAGGAATACGACTTCAGTGTTTCGTGTAAATGTTGCCTTAGGTAAGGAATGATGACTTTCAGTGGTTATTCCTTAGGTAAGCATGGCTTTGTTTTGTAGATGTTGCCTTAGGTAAGGAATGACGACTTTCAGTGTTTGTGTAGATGTTGCCTTAGGTAAGGAATGACGACTTTTAGTGTTTGTGTAGATGTTGCCTTAGGTAAGGAATGATGACTTTTAGTGTTTGTGTAGATGTTGCCTTAGGTAAGGAATGATGACTTTCAGTGTTTGTGTAGATGTTGCCTTAGGTAAGGAATGACGACTTTTAGTGTTTGTGTAGATGTTGCCTTAGGTAAGGAATGATGACTTTTAGTGTTTGTGTAGATGTTGCCTTAGGTAAGGAATGATGACTTTTAGTGTTTGTGTAGATGTTGCCTTAGGTAAGGAATGATGACTTTCAGTGTTTGTGTAGATGTTGCCTTAGGTAAGGAATGACGACTTTTAGTGTTTGTGTAGATGTTGCCTTAGGTAAGGAATGATGACTTTTAGTGTTTGTGTAGATGTTGCCTTAGGTAAGGAATGATGACTTTCAGTGTTTGTGTAGATGTTGCCTTAGGTAAGGAATGAGACTTTTAGTGTTTGTGTAGATGTTGCCTTAGGTAAGGAATGACGACTTTTAGTGTTTGTGTAGATGTTGCCTTAGGTAAGGAATGACGACTTTCAGTGTTTGTGTAGATGTTGCCTTAGGTAAGGAATGATCGACTTTCAGTGTTTGTGTAGATGTTGCCTTAGGTAAGGAATGACGACTTTTAGTGTTTGTGTAGATGTTGCCTTAGGTAAGGAATGATGACTTTTAGTGTTTGTGTAGATGTTGCCTTAGGTAAGGAATGACGACTTTCAGTGTTTGTGTAGATGTTGCCTTAGGTAAGGAATGATGACTTTCAGTGTTTGTGTAGATGTTGCCTTAGGTAAGGAATGACGACTTTCAGTGTTTGTGTAGAGTTGCCTTAGGTAAGGAATGATGACTTTCAGTGTTTGTGTAGATGTTGCCTTAGGTAAGGAATGACGACTTTCAGTGTTTGTGTAGACTTACCTCAGATGGCAATTGATGACTTTCAGTGTGCTGTTACCAGTATCAACATCATATTTGTCTGTAGTGTTAATGACTATTAGTGCAGCGTATTTCTGTAGAGATGTTGGCATAAGTAGAAAATTAAAGTGGTAGACAGTCATTGTCAGCATTATCTTTTTGTTTAGTGTTAATGAATCCTTCTTATTTCTGTGGAGATACTGGCTTAAATAGAGAACTGCATCGCCTCACGTACTACAGAGCTGGTTTGGTTTTGTATGGAACCTGAACACATGATGTTTCGTGTAGTGTTTGTGCTGAACTGATCACCTTGTTGAATGCTGTTGAAATGTGCAATGATGTTATACTGCTGAAATTTTGGGACGGAAGATTTGCAGGGTGGTGACTTGCATGGTCAGTCCTTTCTCATACTTGCTATCAATGGATCTGTTCTGTTGTGTTTGTTGTTGTGTTGTTCTGTTGTTCATCCCCTGTGTACTGTGTCAATGTGTAGAAAAGGCACTTTAGTCTGTTTCTGACATTGCATTGTTCTGTTAATGAAGCATGGTGTATGGATGTCTGTGATACTGACAAATGTTTTGCTGTAAAAGAAGCTGTCCTAAAGTATTAAAAATGGCAGGTGAACGCAGAACATGCGAAGGTTTGATTAGTCTGCTAATGTACATAGGCGGAGAAAAAAACTCATATTGAGTTTGTTACATATTTTGCTAAATTTAAGGGGGAAAGTAAAAGAAAAAACAGTTGACATTTTTTGATTAAAATCACCAGCAAATAATGTTGCTGCTTAGAAATCATGTACTTCTGTAGTGTTTGTGTCTTGCTGTCAATATGAAATATCTTGTTTTCTTTCATTTATTTATCATGAAATTTATGTATTCATTAGTGTAGTTCGATTTTATGTTGTTACATTCTAGATGTATATTTATATGCTGTATTAAATAACTAATGTAAGCATTACTTATAGACACGTATTTGTCTGGATATATGTTTCCACATATATACGTGAATGTATGTCTGTGAGCATACAAATATGATATAAAAAGTGTGTGTGATTTATTGATTTTATTTGTTTATTGAAAGGGCGGTACCATGGAAAACTATACATTAGGTAGAAAAGCATGACTTTAATTGTATGCATCATTTATGTAATTAGTGTGATACATTTTCAAATCACAATGATCCAGACAGTAAAAATGAGTAATGGAGAATGGAAAAACTCCTTTTGGATTAAGGAAGTATTTGATTGTGTGTGTGTGTGTGTGTGTGTGTGTGTGTGTGTGTGTTGGAAAACAATGCTGGTTTCTGGGAATGAAGGAAAAGTTTAGTATGATAAAATCTAATGACATGTGATAAAGAACACGGAACAGAAACAGCTGAATATTTGTAGTAGGCAGCAGCTTTTTTGTTCATAAACTGACTCCCTCAGCCTATCCATAAACTGTGTGACTCTTTTAGCGTATCCACCATCATCCTGTGGAAGTTAATGACAGTTAATGGGTAGGCTTACGGAGTTAAAGAAATAAGTGAGATGAGAGTGAGGGGACTGCAAAGTGGGACGTGGGGCAATACAGTCTAGATTATACAAATAAGGCCTGTAATATTGGTAAATATGGTATGAAATAGTTGATACCTTATTCTGTTACATGTCAGTCAGATATTTTCAGTGCATCCCTTTGTTTAGTGTGTGTGTGTGTGTGTGTGGTGTGTGTGTGTGGTGTGTGTGTGTGTGTGTGTGTGTGTGTGTGTGTGTGTGGAGAGAGAGAGAGAGAGAGAGAGAGAACATTGTTTATTTGAATGATTTTTTTCATTTACATGTGTGGAATTTCACCAAGGTCCTGTGAATATAAGAGATCTACTGATGTCAGTTTTCAACGAGATTTCCTAATTTTCATGGCCAGTTACCCAGCTGTTGGCTAAAAACATCATAGTGTGTGTGTGTGTGTGTGTGCATTCTCTCATTTTCCATGGATGAAAAGTGTTGTTATAATATATCCTGATTGAAGCCTTGTTTTAGCCTTTTGGGCAGCATGGTACTCCTGATTTTCCTCTTTTTTGTTTTGTTTCTCTTTTTTCTTTTTAGAACACCTGAGCAAAATGCTGAGCAGGCATTTTTTTCACTTGCTATTTGGTCTTTTGCGTTTATATCCAGGTTTTAGAAATTTGTAATTGTGGTGGGAGAGAAAAGACAGACAGAAAAACCATCAGCTGCAGGAATGTGTAAGCTGCAAGACTATTGATTTCCCTTTATTCTGTCGTGTTAAATTGTGCATTAGAAATGAATTTGATTGGCATCCTTGAAGTGTCAGTATCCTTTAACTGTTAGATCAAATTCTGTGACCGTTATATTGACACAGCTGCACCATCATATTGAAATATACCATCGTATTGAAATATACATCCGCTTGTAGAAGAAAAAGTGATACTTTGAAAAATCTGGTGTGTGTGTGTGTGTGTGTGTGTGTGTGTGTGTGTGTGTGTGTGTGTGTGTGTGGTGAGAGAGAGAGAGAGACTCAGAGAGAGAGAGAGAGGGAGATTTGGGGAGTATGACAGATCCTTTTTGATGCGCACAGAACCTATGTTTGCATGTGTGAGAGCTTTTTGGAGTATCACAAATCCTTTTTCATGTGCACAATTCGTTGATCAGTCACATTGCAGATGCAGAGCTGTATTATACCTTAGTGCCATCTGGTGTAACACGTGTGAATATCAACACACAGTGTTCCTGGAAAAGACTGCAACAGAGCTAAAACTTTGTGAACACACATGCATACGTACCATACCCACCAGAATTTACAAGGTTCAAGATTATATTCTATAGATAAATGGCAGAGCTGGGATTCAGTTTACATGGCTTGGCTGATCAGTTGATTTATTCTGATGCCCAATATTTTCGTGTCTTGAGGCATAACCACTCGCTGTCTGAGCATGCATGTGCAACAATGATACTGAGAATTGTAGTGTATTAGCTCGCAGTAATGGTGCTTGAAAAATAAGTGTAAATCATTTGATGATAATTAGAATGTTCAGTCCATGTTGGTAATGATTAGAATGTTCTGTTTTTGTTGATCACAATTAGAATGTTTGGTCCATGTTGATATCAGTAAGAATGTTAGGTCCATGTGACTGATGAGAATGTATGTGTGTAAATGGAACGTTGCACATAAATGTTTGTGCCTTACGGAGCCCACCATCACATCTTACTGTCTGTTTGGCAGTCGGCAATGGATCAGAAAGCAGCAATGCACATACAGGTGATCATGTATTTATTGTAAGGGTAGAGACATGATGAGAGAGAAAATGATATTTGTGTGCGTGTTTTTTTTTTTTAATGAAAAGGTGGTTATGCATGTACGATCGTTATGTGAATATGCGACATGGAAATAAACTGTTAGAAATATGCATGTCTTTAAAAGTGAATGAAAATGTGTGTGTGTGTGTGTGTGTGTGTGTGTGTGTGTGTGTGTGGTGTATGTGTGTGTGTGGTGTGAGAGAGAGAGAGAGAGCGCACTGTATGTGTGCAAAAATATGTATACATGGAGCCATACTTGTACAATACTTTTGTATTTAATGCATATATATAGTACAGATACACATTTAGATTACTAAGTATAAAACCAAGACATTTATCTCGTCCTTTCTCGAAAACATGAGCACACCTGTATCAAATACATAAACTAGAAAACAATTTCGAAAAAAAAACAAGAAAACAGAATCAAGCACATTGTTCTCAAGTTTTTGTCAAACTATAGATTTTACATTATTGGATTATTGTTAGTTTTTAGTGTCATAGAAGTTTACTGTTTAACGTGCATTGTTTTTAGAGCAGAAGAAATTACAATTTCACAGATGCTTGAAATGTTTTCTGAAAACGTTGATACTAGTTTTGAATATACATATGCATGATACCACGCGTGCGCACACACACACACACACAGCACGCACACACACACACGTATGCACACACACACATGCACATACACATATACATACACACACACTCCATAAAACCTGCTACTGATATATACCGGTATTGATAATGACAATAATAATTATGTTAGTGAGGCGCCAAATCTTAACCCTTTGACTACCACACCCTGTCCACCAACTGCAAAAACTCAACCCTTTGACTGCCTTACCCTATCCACCAGCTTCTTGCAGGAAGCTGGTGGATAGGGTGAGGAAATCAAAGGGTTAAGTTTTTGTTTTGCTTGCATGGTTAACAACGCAGGATGCTGGTAGACAGGGTGTGGGAGTCAAAGGGTTAAGATATAAATCAAATCAAAGCGCACACTCTCATCACTCACTAAAACAGTCACCCACAATGAGAAAAACTCAAGAGTACAAAGCACACGCACATGGGGAGGGGGAGGACAGGAGGAGAGTGGGACAAAGGGATGGACACGAGAGGGGGACAAAAAGGTAAGTCTTCCACATACACTTGGAGGAAGACAGGGGAAACCACTAAGTCTTCCAAATACACTTGGAGGAAGACAGGGGAAATCACTGCTGGACAAAAAGGTAAGTCCTCCAAATTCACTTGGAGGAAGACAGGGGAAATCACTGCTGGACAAAAAGGTAAGTCTTCCAAATACACTTGGAGGAAGACAGGGGAAATCACTGCTGGACAAAAAGGTAAGTCTTCCACTTGGAGGAAGACAGGGGAAATCACTGCTGGACAAAAAGGTAAGTCTTCCACATACACTTGGAGGAAGACAGGGGAAATCACTGCTGGACAAAAAGGTAAGTCTTCCACATACACTTGGAGGAAGACAGGGGAAATCACTGCTGGACAAAAAGGTAAGTCTTCCACAGACACTTGGAGGAAGACAAGGGAAATCACTGCTGGACAAAAAGGTAAGTCTTCCAAATACACTTGGAGAAAGACAGGGGAAATCACTGCTGGACAAAAAGGTAAGTCTTCCAAATACACTTGGAGGAAGACAGGGGAAATCACTGCTGGACAAAAAGGTAAGTCTTCCACATACACTTGGAGGAAGACAGGGGAAATCACTGCTGGACAAAAAGGTAAGTCTTCCAAATACACTTGGAGGAAGACAGGGGAAATCACTGCTGGACAAAAAGGTAAGTCTTCCACAGACACTTGGAGGAAGACAGGGGAAAACACTGCTGGACAAAAAGGTAAGTCCTCCAAATACACTTGGAGGAAGACAGGGGAAATCACTGCTGGACAAAAAGGTAAGTCTTCCAAATACACTTGGAGGAAGACAGGGGAAATCACTGCTGGACAAAAAGGTAAGTCCTCCAAATACACTTGGAGGAAGACAGGGGAAATCACTGCTGGACAAAAAGGTAAGTCTTCCACATACACTTGGAGGAAGACAGGGGAAATCACTGCTGGACAAAAAGGTAAGTCCTCCAAATACACTTGGAGGAAGACACAGTATGTGACTGTTGAAGAGACAAGGGAAGCTCATTCCAGTTGTGTGGACCGGACAAGAAAAAGAGTGGCAACCTCCACCCCCCCCCCCCCCCCTTCCAAAGTCAATCCCAAATACTAACAAGTGTGTTCTTTAGGGCTTGTTGGCTGGGCAACGCGTGATCCATTTGTGGAACTCTTTGTTGTGAAATAAAAAGAAGACGTTGACAAATGAAAGATGGCCAAACAAATCAGCGTTATCTCTTCCTTTATACACAAGCTTTGACAGAAACAAGAAGTTGCAGTAAAACAAGATCGGCTGATTTCACAGTGCCAACATGAACTCCTTGTAAGGGTGAAAAAAGCAAAAGAAACAAGACGAGATGGACCACTGTCCCTTCAACCGTCACACACAGCCTCTTCTCAGAGAAGATGTTGGACAAGACATGTTCTGGAAATCCATACAGTGACAACTTCAGGACGAATTGTTTCTTTCAAACTGCTCTAAGTAAATCGACAAACACTTTCAGGATGTCCTTGTTTTGTTCTTGATTTCCCATAAAAAAAAAGTTCACAAGGTGGTATTCTGTGCTCCACTGTCTTCCATATCCTGCTTGTTTTGTGTGTGTGTGTGTGTGTTTTGTTTGTTTGCCTTTGAGCTGGTTGAACTCAACATGATGACGAAGAAGTGTCTGTAAGTCTGTCTGTCTGTATGTATGTATATGTATGTATGTATGTATGTATGTATGTATGTATGTATGTATGTATGTATGTATGTATGTATGCATGTATGCATCCATGCATACCGTTTGTAAGCCTTTTTTTTTTAGGTTTTGAACGCAGTTTAAGCGACTGGTAATTTCTATATTCACCATTTTCTTATTCTCTTCTTCCCATTCTTACTAATAAGCAAAACGACAGTCCCGTGAAATTAAGAAGAAAGGGGCGGGATAGTAGGGGGAGGGGAGGGGGGTAGGGGGTGTGGCTGTGACCATTCGTAACTGGAGGAAGAAGCAAACATACTGAGGGAGAGATCATCCTACGGATGCCAAGCTACAGTAGATATTTCATATTGACAACAGAATCAAGCCAGTACATTTGTTATAATGGCATGTCTCGGTTTCTGTTTTGTTCAACTAACTCCAGTCTGTTGTTAAACAAACTGTAGCATACAGTTGTGATATAACCAGGTATTTCTTCAGAATGAAGACAACATAGTTAGGTCTAATTTAAATGTCACTAAAACGATACAGATCTGACAGTTACAGATCATAATTGTTTCTTATTAGATTAAAAAAATTTTTTTTTTAAGGATCATCGCTCTTACACAATTTCGTTTGTGCTCATAGTCTCTTAATGCTAATGAAAGTTTTTTGTTCGAATTCATTAATAATAACACTCGGAACGATCATAAGAGCTGATTTGAAGATTAAAATCTGCAGCGAAATCAGTGCACAGATCACACATGAGTACGTCGCTGTTTTATTGAAAACTTATCTTATTCACCTGAGACGATTCACCAAGAACTGCCATTTAGACGCAACCGGAATTTAGAAAATCAACAACAATCTGCGCTATACAGCAGTGAAAATCTAATTTATTCTCGACTGAAATAAGCTTATTTTTAAAGGGTTGTCCAATATTGAATAATTGTCCAGTTATTCTATTGTATACTAGCACACAAAAATGTAGGTTAGGTAAATCGTAGGCTAGGTAAGACCTCAGGACCTGGGCAACTTAAGGGTTTATGTGCAGACTTAAGGCTTGTGCCATGATCACCATTACATGGTATCTATGACATTAGTGCATATGGAATTCATTCCGAACGAGGAGACGTCATCTTGAGATACAGAAACTGAAACTGAGTGGGATGATGTACACAATGTTCTTGCAGATCACATGCTGAAGAATATTGCATCGGTCAGTGAGTGCAATATGTGTGGTCCAACCATTCCCATAACTGATGGATCGTTTGTCTTTGTTCAGAGACATCCCCTTACCATAACAATTGTCAGTCTGCCTGTAATGCCCACCTTTATCCTTGCTGGCAGTAACAGTCTCGCTGTACCTGGAAGGCATGGTCTGACGGGACATTACCGTGCACACAGACATAGACAGGCTGTCTCGGCTCTTGGCCGATTTGGCAACAACAGATGGAGTGAGGTTAGTGCTGGGCGATTTGAGAGTCATGCGCTCACAGTCTATGGAGTTGCACACACTACAGTCTGCAGATAGATAGGAGGGAACGACCACTTTGAGTTTCTGGGGCTTTGGCAATACTTTTGGCGGCTGTTGCTGTTCTGCTTCACTCCCACGACCGTGCTTGCCGTTTCGCCTGCGACCTCGAGATTTGTGCAGTCTACGCATGACATCGTGATGGACCCCACAGCCAAAGTACTGGAAGCGGAAAGGGTCGTCCACAGAGGGCCAGGAAGGCACCACCGTGTACTTGGGCGGCCACGACTCTCCATCCCGCGCTCTCTGGCGAGGGCTGGTGGGAGACGAAGGTGCGGTCATTGAGGCACGGGTCTCCACATAGCGTTGAGGGGTCGGCACGCTGTCCGTGGTGGAAGGACGCTGCGCACGTGCCGAGAATGTGGCCGTGTCTGATTGGGCAGAATCAGTGTCCCAATCTTCACTGGAGGACACACCACTGAGATGGTCAAACACATACCCAAACTGTTCACTGTCTACTCGGTCAGCGTCAAACGTGGTCGCTGTCTTTGTTTCGTAGAAGTCATCAACAGGAGAACAGGCAGGGGCCACAGCCGGAGGCACCATATGTGACGATGAATCACTGAATTCTGTATGCTTCTCTCGCTTGTCCTTGAAGATCTCAAGGTGGCGGGGGAGAGCCGGATGAGCGCCAGTGGCAAACTGGTAGTTCCAGGACGCTGCAGCACGCCGGCTGATGGAGGGCTGTGGGTAGAACATGTGACACAACGTCTGCCGAGCGTCACGCAGGGCCACAAAATCCTCGGAACTGGCAGCGTTCCGTTTGTAGTCCAGGGGCAGGTGGGGGAGGGGTACAACGTGCTGGGTGGACTGACGGGTGGGGGAGGAGCTGTCCTGGCTCTGCCGGCAGTCTGCAGCAGGCACAGAGCGGCCCGCCACCAGCTTCAACTTGCTCTTCAGGTCCTTCAGCTTGGTCGTCTGCTCTGCATCGTGCTTATAGTCCTGCAAAGTCAAAGAAGAAGGATTATGTTACTGAGCAAAGAAGGATTGTGTTACTGAGCAAAGAAGGATTGCATTACTGATCCAAAGAAGAAGGATTATGTTACTGAGCAAAGAAGGATTATGTTACTGAGCAAAGAAGAAGGATTATGTTACTGAGCAAAGAAGAAGGATTATGTCACTGAGCAAAGAAGGATTATGTTACTGAGCAAAGAAGGATTATGTTACTGAGCAAAGAAGAAGTATTGTGTTACTGAGCAAAGAAGAAGGATTATGTTACTGAGCAAAGAAAGCGGATAATGTTACTGAGCAAAGAAGAAGGATAATGTTACTGAGCAAAGAAGAAGGATTATGTTACTGAGCAAAGAAGAAGGATTATGTTACTGCTCATCAGTTGAAAGGTATATGTCATTCTCCCTGAGCTATGTTTCAAGAGAATGATGATAATGAAGTACTGTGAATATTTCATAAGCTGGATGATACGTTAATGTAGGCCCCCCTACATGGTCCCTATCTTTTATAAAGCATTCTGATTATTCTCGAATGTGTGCATGCACACTGTTTTGCCCATATGTTGCTACACAGTTTGCATACTCTTATCTTCGGTGGGTACACATGTGGGTGTTTTTATTCTTAAGGTTTCCATGAACTATCCGACACGGATGCGAGGCGTGGACAGTCAACAAACAAAGCCAGAACAAGATTGAGGCAGCCGAGATGTGGTTTCTAAGAAGAATGTTGAGAGTTCCATGGACAGCAAAGAAAACAAACGAGACAGTCTTGATGGAAGCAGACACAAGTAGATCACTCATAAGGTAGATTAGGAAAAGACAGGCAACATTTATAGACCATTTTATGAGGAAGGGGGATTTGGAGCACCTGGTCACAACGGGAAAGCTGGAGGGAAAGAGAGCACCGGGTAGACCCAGGGAGAAAATGCTGGACGGACTTGCAGAGTGGCTGGGGACGAGGAGGGTGGGGGAGATGCTAGGGGCAACGAGAGATAGAGACAGATGGAAGTCCATGATCGCCAACGCCATACGGCAGGGCACCTGATGATGATGATGATGATCCGACACTGGTATGACTTACAGGATCTTTAATGTGCATATATGATATTCCGCATGCATGTACACAGGAAAGGGGTTTAGGTCAGGCACCAGTAAGTCTGCACATGATGATGACCTGGGAGGTCGGACAACGTCTTCATCCTTTACTCATCAGGTGGATGTGTGTGGGCGGACCGAACCCAGAACCTTCTGATTGGAAGTCTGTTGTTTATCCCGTTGATAACCAGGCCCGTCGTGTATTACAGCTATATCCCATTGTCCCTGTGCTACGTTTGAAGAAACTACTGACAAAATATTGTGAATTTCTCATGAGCTGGTGTGGTACGTTGATGTACCTGATCTATTTGTTTAACCCTTTGACTCCCGCACCTTGTCTACCAGCTTCCTGCATTGTTCACCATGCTAGCAAAGCAAAAACTTGACTCTTTGACTCCCCTCACCCTATCCACCAGCTCCCTACAGGAAGCTAGTGGATAGGGTGAGGGGAGTCAAAAGGTTAATTTTTTTTGCAGTTTGTGGGTAGGGTGCAGGAGTCAAAGGGTTAATTCCAGGTAAACAAAACAAATGTTAAACTTTCCTCATAACTCACTTTTTTGTCGGGAAGTGTGGTGGTAGAAACCTCCATTTTTCTCGGAAGCAGCCCAGTAGATGAACCATATGCTTTGTATTAATGAAGAATTGTATAAGAATACAGAAAACTGAGGAGTGCAGGTCATTGTCAAACAAACAGCACATGGATATAAAAACATTCTAATATTCTAGTAATGCACAAAATATCAGCTTTGTTTTGTTCATGAAGACGTAAGAATTAATAGGAAACAAATGAGAAAATGAATAAACTCAGTAAATAGGTGAATAACTCTCTAACTGGCGTGTTTCGTTCATGGATTTAGGTGCCTGCATCAAAAGACCAACAAGGACAGAGTTGCAAACCTACTACACAAAGGATAAACGCTTACGCGAACAGATGAAAATACACTATAGGATGGAGACACACACTATATGATGAAGATATACATTATAGGATGAAGACATACACTATAGGATGAAGACATACACTATAGGATGTAGACATACACTATAGGATGTAGACATACACTATAGGATGTAGACATACACTATAGGATGTAGACATACACTATAGGATGTAGACATACACTATAGGATGAAGACATACACTTACAGGATGAAGACATACACTACAGGATGAAGACATACACTATAGGATGTAGACAACACTATAGGATGAAGACATACACTATAGGATGTAGACATACACTATAGGATGAAGACATACACTATAGAATGAAGACATACACTACAGGATGAAGACATACACTATAGAATGAAGACATACACTATAGGATGAAGACATACACTATAGAATGAAGACATACACTATAGGATGTAGACATACACTATAGGATGAAGACATACACTATAGGATGAAGACATACACTATAGAATGAAGACATACACTATAGAATGAAGACATACACTATAGAATGAAGACATACACTATAGGATGAAGACATACACTATAGAATGAAGACATACACTATAGAATGAAGACATACACTATAGATGAAGACATACACTATGATGAGACATACACTATAGAATGAAGACATACACTATAGGATGAAGACATACACTATAGAATGAAGACATACACTAAGGATGAAGACATACACTATAGGATGTAGACATACACTATAGGATGAAGACATACACTATAGGATGAAGACATACACTATAGGATGAAGACATACACTATAGAATGAAGACATACACTATAGGATTAAGACATACACTATAGGATGAAGACATACACTATAGGATGTAGACATACACTATAGGATGAAGACATACACTATAGGATGAAGACATACACTATAGATGAAGACATACACTATAGGATGAAGACATACACTATAGGATGTAGACATACACTATAGGATGAAGACATACACTATAGGATGAGACATACACTATAGGATGAAGACATACACTATACGGATGAAGACATACACTATAGGATGAAGACATACACTATAGGATGAGACATACACTATAGGATGAAGACATACACTATAGGATGAAGACATACACTATAGGATGAAGACATACACTATAGAATGAAGACATCACTATAGGATGAAGACATACACTATAGGATGTAGACATACACTATAGATGAAGACATACACTATAGGATGAAGACATACACTATAGGATGAAGACATACACTATAGGATAAGCTAAGACATACACTAAGGATGAAGACATACACTATAGGATGATGAGACATACACTATAGGATGAAGACATACACTATAGGATGTAGACATACACTATAGGATGTAGACATACACTACAGGATGAAGACATACACTATAGGATGTAGACATACACTATAGGATGAAGACATACACTATAGGATGAAGACATACACTATAGAATGAAGACATACACTATAGGATGAAGACATACACTATAGGATGAAGACATACACTATAGGATGAAGACATACACTATAGGATGAAGACATACACTATAGAATGAAGACATACACTATAGGATGAAGACATACACTATAGGATGAAGACATACACTACAGAATGAAGACATACACTATAGGATGAAGACATACACTATAGAATGAAGACATACACTATAGGATGAAGACATACACTATAGGATGTAGACATACACTACAGAATGAAGACATACACTATAGGATGTAGACATACACTATAGAATGAAGACATACACTATAGGATGTAAGACATACACTATAGGATGTAGACATACACTATAGGATGAAGACATACACTATAGGATGAAGACATACACTACAGGATGAAGACATACACTATAGGATGAAGACATACACTATAGGATGAAGACATACACTATAGGATGAAGACATACACTATAGATGAAGACATACACTATAGAATGTAGACATACACTACAGGATGAAGACACACACTATAGGATGAAGACATACACTATAGGATGAAGACATACACTATAGGATGAAGACATATACTATAGGATGTAGACATACACTATAGGATGAAGACATACACTATAGGATGAAGACATACACTATAGGATGTAGACACACACTATAGGATTAAGACACACACTATAGGATGAAGACATATACTATAGGATGAAGACATACACTATAGGATGAAGACATACACTATAGGATGAAGACATACACTATAGGATTAAGACATACACTACAGGATGAAGACATAGACTATAGAATGAAGACATACACTACAGGATGAAGACATACACTATAGAATGAAGACACACACTACAGGATGAAGACATACACTATAGAATGAAGACATACACTACAGGATGAAGACATACACTATAGAATGAAGACATACACTATAGGATGAAGACATACACTATAGAATGAAGACACACACTATAGGATGAAGACATACACTATAGGATGAAGACATACACTACAGGATGAAGACAGACTATAGAATGAAGACACACACTATAGGATGAAGACATACACTATAGGATGAAGACATATATACACTATAGGATGAAGACATACACTATAGTATGAAGACATACACTATAGGATGAAGACACACTATAGGATGGAGATATACATGTACACTATAGGATGTAGACAGTGAGTAGATGTCGCGCCAGCAGGCAGCAAAAGTGTGTGTGGTATTTTACAGTGATTTTATCGTGGTTCTATTTGTTTTTGTACATTGAATTTTATATCAGTTTATTCCTCTTGGGTCCCGACAAATGGTGATGTAAATATATTTTTTTTTAATTTTGAATATTTTACCGGATAATCTGATTTTAGAGTTTCGTATGCCTACTTTTCGTCATTTTAATTCTGCCGTTCAGGTCGGACATTTAACCTGTGAACTGTGTTAACATTTTAGCCTACTGTGTTCGCCCAACGCTACAGCTCCCAAACCTTCGTTGTTCTCTGCAAACATCATCCTCTCCTGACTGGCTCTCAATTATGGATCCGTCCGTCCTTAAACAAATTGGACTGACACTTTTTAAACACAGCAAATGCTACCTCGGTGGAGGCGTCTACCAGCGCATACGTACATTGGGGCTGTGTAGCAAGCCCCGCACTGCGCGATCCTGTCGTGGTGGACGTCTCCACCGACTTTGGCACAACCTGCCTCCTGCTGTGCCAGCCCGACGCCACTTTTCTTTTTCTGCTTCTTCGTCTCCTCCACTGCCCCTGCCTTCGACCTCGCTGCTGCGGGCTTTGTCTCCTCCTCTGCCATCTTCGCCTTCGCCTTCTGTCCTGGTGGTGCCGCCTTCGCCTTCTGTCCCGCCGGTGCTGCCTTCGTCTTCTGTCCCGCCGGCGCTGCCCTCGTCTTCTGTCCCGCCGGTGCTGCCTTTGTCTTCTTCTTCTGTTCCGTCGTTGCTGCCTTCGTCTTCTGCCCCGCTGGTGTCGCCTTCGTCTTTTGTCCCGTCGGTGCCGCCTTCTTCGCCACCTCGGCCGCCGCCATGTGGCTGTGGTAAACTTAAACTATGCCTTTTTAACGCTCAATCAATATGCAAAGATGGCAAAGCCGAGGTCATTGCCGATTTTATCGCTGATGAGCACGTTGACATTGCTTTTATCACAGAGACATGGCTTAACCCCCTTGGTCATGAACCTATACATGCTAGCCTCACTCCGAGTGGTTACAGGCTTGCTTCTTTCCATCGCTCATCTCGAGGTGGCGGTATCGCCATCCTCTACAACGACTCACTCCATTCCCGCCTATCTTTCTTGCAGTCTCTGCCTTTCTCCCATCCTTCTTTCGAGCACGTTGAAGTATCCTTCCAATCCACCCCTCACCCCATCACCTTCTCCTGTGTCTATCGACCTCCACCTAGCTCTGCCAACAAACTCACCACATCCACGTTTCTCTCTGACTTTGACCAACTGCTTGACCACTACTGCCTCTTACCTGGAAATCTCATCATTCTAGGTGACATCAATGTCCACTATGACAACACTCACCGTTATGACACAAGACATATCATCAACTCTCTGTCCAATCACAATATGACTCAACACATTTCTGAACCAACCCATCAAAAAGGTCACATTCTTGACTGGATCATTTCTTGTGATCACCACAATTCAGCTACTAACAACTGCTTAGTTCTTTCTACCCGTCTAACTTCAGCCCTTCCATCTGACCACTCTGCAATTCTCTGTTCTCTTGACATTTCTCCTCCTTCCCGTACCACGCGCACAGTGACTCGACGCAATCTCAAATCTATCGACCTCTCCACATTTTCATCTGATGCCTCCCGTCTCCTTTCTGAAAAGTCACATAACCTTGCCGATGAATTCTATACTACTCTCCACCATCTTCTGGACACTCATGCTCCAGCCACAACCCGTCTTTTACCTGACCGCCCCCCTACCCCCTGGCTCACTCATGAGATAGCCTGTGCAAAACGTGCCCGCCGCAGAGCAGAGCGCCGCTGGCGCAAATCCAAACTCACTGTACACAGGCAACTTTTCCAAGCCTCTAAAACAAAAGTATCCACCCTCATTGCATCTGCAAAAACAAGCTATTTCCAAACCAAAATCCTGAATGCCTCTTCTTCAAAAGAACTCTTTACAACCATGAATCATCTCCTTGGCACACGAAAAGACTTACCTCTCCCAACAAAACATACAAATGAAGAACTCCCATCTGTATTCTCTAAGTATTTCACCACCAAAATACAAACTCTTCGTGACAGGCTTGACAGGACACCCTGTCAACCATGCCCACCTGACCCTTCCTTCTCTGGCACACCTCTCACTACTTTTACCCCAGTCTCACAAGAAGAAATTTTCAACACAATCAGATCCATGTCGTTCAAAACCTGCGAACTGGATCCTCTTCCAGGTTCTCTCTACTCCGATTGTCTCCCTACTCTCCTCCCATTCATCACTGACATCATCAACACTTCTTTTCAAACTGGAACTGTCCCAGATTCTTTCAAGTCTGCTATTGTTCACCCTCTCCTCAAGAAACACAATTTAGACCCAAATGAACTGAAAAATTACAGGCCTATCTCTAATCTCTCTTTCTTGTCAAAACTCCTTGAAAAGGTCGTCCTCAACCAGCTGAACTCTCACCTGTCTGCCAACAATCTCCTCAATCCTTTCCAGTCAGCCTACCGCCAGTGCCATAGTACTGAAACTGCCCTACTACACATTCTCAACAATCTCCTCCTTGCAACTGATACTGGCAAAGTCTCTCTCCTCACACTCCTTGATCTATCTGCAGCCTTCGATACCATTGACCATGGTATTCTCCTTTCTAGACTTCATCATACTTTTGGCATCTCTGACATTGCTCTCTCCTTTTTCACTTCGTATTTATCAAACAGAAAACAAACTGTTCTCATCAATGGCACTTACTCTCAACCTGCATACCTGACCTGTGGTGTTCCACAAGGATCTGTCCTTGGCCCTGTTCTTTTCACTCTTTATACCTCCCCCCTGTCCACCATCATCAACTCCCACTCTATAAAACACCACTTCTATGCTGATGACACCCAACTTCAAGATAGTGACTCACCTGATAATATACAGCGCCTGTTGACTCGCACCACTGAGTGTTACTCGGACATTAAGAACTGGATGACACACAATAGACTTCAGCTTAATGACGACAAGACAGAAGCTATCCTCATTGGCACCCGTCAGAAACTTTCCCAGCTGCCTCCTCTTTCTCTCCCATTATGTAACACATCAGTCCCAATTTCTGATTCAGCTAAAAACCTTGGTGTCTGCATTGACTCTACCCTGTCCATGAACAACTTTGTTTCTCAAACTGCCAGATCTTGCTACTATCATCTCCATCGTATAAGCCTGATCAGGAAGTATCTCTCTGTCGAAACAACTGCAAAACTCGTTCTCTCCTTCATAATGTCTCGCATTGACTATTGCAATTCACTCCTGTCTGGTCTTCCTGCCTCCACCATTCACATCCTACAGCGCATTTAAAACAATGCTGTACGCCTTGTACTCAAAAAGAAAAAAGCTGACCACATATCTCCTCTCCTGGCACAACTTCACTGGCTCCCTGTATCAAAGCGCATACAGTACAAACTATACACCATGTGCTACAAAAGCCTCAATAACGCAGCCCCCGATTACCTGTCAAGCCTACTTGAGATCTATGTTCCCTCACGTACCCTCCGCTCTGCCTCCGATCCTCTGACTTTTCGCTTTCCACGCACTAAGCTCAATACCTATGGTCCACGAGCCTTCTCTGTTTCTGGTCCACTCTCCTGGAACAAACTTCCTCTCTCAGTCCGTCAGCAACCTACTTTTGCCTCCTTTAAGTCCGCTCTCAAAACTCACCTTTTCTCCTCTGCATAAAATCCTAACCTCACTCAACCCCCCTCTGCAGCCTGTCTCCGCTCGGAGGGGAATCACTTTGTTTTAATATATAATTGTATATGATGTGCTCTCTGTGGTTTTCCATTGGTTTTATTCTTGCTTTTATTGCTTTTATTCTTTTCTCCCCATTTGTGGCCATGCATGTGTGTGTGTGTGTGTGTGTGTGTGTGTGTGTGTGTGTGTGTGTGTGTGTGTGTGTGTGTGTGTGTGTGTGTGTGTGCGTGCGTGTGTGTGCGTGCGTGCGTGTGTGCGTGTGTGTCTTTTCGGCGCTTGGATTTGATTTTGTCGAGATTTGCGCTATATAAATATTGTAATTATTATGTATGCATGTGCGTACGTATGTATGTATGTATGTATGTATGTATGTATACGCTTAGATTTATGTATGTATGTATGTATGCATGTATACGCTCAGCTTAGATTTATGTATGTAAGTATGTAAGCATGTATGTATGCATGTATACGCTCATATGTATGTAGGTATGTATGCATGTATACGCTCAGCGCTTAGATTTGATTTTATCAAGATTTTGCGCTATATAAATAAAATATATTATTATTATTATTACACACTATAGAAGTTGTTGTTGGAGGAACATGCGCGCGCATGTGTGTGTGGGAACGTGTGTGTGTGTATGTGTGTGTGCGTTTACATATGTGTGTATGTGTATGTGTATGTGTGTGTGTGTGTGTGTTTGTGTGTGTGTGTGTGTGTGTGTATAGGGACGTGTATGTATGAATATGTATGTGTGCATGTGTGTGTATGCGTGTGAGTGTGTGTGTGAGTGTGTGAGGACTTTATCTGTTTGGCTTTGCTAATTGGAGGACTTTACCTGATTGGCTTTGCTAATTGGAGGACTTTACCTGCTTGGCATTGCTAATTAGAGGACTTAATCTGCTTGGCATTGATAATTGGAGGACTTTACCTGATTGGCTTGGCTAATTGGAGGACTTCGCCTGCTTGACATTGCGAATTGGAGGACTTTACCTGTTTGGCTTTGCTAATTGGAGGACTTTACCAGCTTGGCTTGGCTAATTGGAGGACTTCATCTGCTTGGCATTGCCAATTGGAGGACTTTACCTGTTTGGCTTGGCTAATTGGAGGACTTTATCAGCTTGTCCGGGCTAATTGGAGGGCTTTGCTTGTTTGGCTTGGCAAACGCCCAATGTCAGACTATTGCTGTGGCAGTGACACACAGGAACCTTTCTCCATCTCTTGCGACACTCCTTTCTGTGAAACAGTTTCGTTTCTCTGGAGGTCCAGGATTTCGGGATAGGGTGAAGGAGTCAAAGGGTTACGTGTTTGCAGCTGGTGTATAGGGTGCGAGAATCAAAGAGTTAAAGAGAAGGGGGGGAAAAAAGCCCAAACAAACAAAACGAAAAGAATCAGAAGAGACGATACAGGATTCTGCCCAAAACACCAACAACAGCGAGAATCCTCTGTGGTTGTGCCTGTATCGCGCTGATACTGACTACAGCTGATGACTGCTAACCTGTAAGGTCTTTGCACTGAGGAATCGCCCTGATCACTGGACTTGACTATCTGCAAAATTTGTGGCTATCTATCTATTCTATCTATCTATCTATCTATCTATCTTCTATCTATCTATCTATCTATCTATCTGTCTATCTGTCTATCTATCTATCTATCTATCTGTCTGTCTGTCTGTCTGTCTATCTATCTATCTATCTGTCTGTTCTGTTTTCTATCTATCTATCTGTCTGTATGTCTATCTATCTATCTGTCTATTAATCTATCTATCTATCTATCTATCTATCTATCTATCTATTATCTATCATATCTATCTATCTATCTATCTGTCTATCTATCTGTCTATCTACTTATCAATCTGTCTATCTATCTATCTGTCCAGCTATCTATCTATCTGCCTATCTATCTATCTATCTGTCTAGCTATCTGTCGATCTATCTGTCTATCTATCTATCTATCTACCTATCCATCTGTCTGTCTGTCTGTCTATCTATCTGTCTATAGATGTAGATATAGATATATACCACTGAAGCAGTGCGGAAGATGGATGAGGGGTGTGAAGGGAGACAACATAACTTGACGGTCCTCTTTCAAACTATCATTCATCTTCTTTATAGAGCACGAGATGTCAAAAACAATGGTCCTGATATTTTTGAGTATTACTGAACTGTCAAAACCAAACAATCTGATATCAGTTGGATCGGGCACGGTAGATAACTAGATAAACGTGGACTTCCAATCGGAAAATCCTCTCTCCAATCCACACAGATACCTCCACCTGCCGCAGGGGGTAAATGGTGAAGATACTTTTTTCCGAATTCCTTGGTCAACATGTGTGCCGACCTGCCAGTGGCTAAGACTCCCCCTTCTCCCTTTGTGTATGCACGCATGCGGAATATCAAACATGCACGTTAAAGATCCCGTCAGTCATGTCAGTGGCTGGTTTATGGAAACATGAAAATACCCAGCATGCACACCCACCGAAGACGGAGTATGCAGACTGTGCAGCAACATACCGACTGCATAGTATGGG
Source organism: Monoplex corrugatus (assembly GCA_030674185.1). Classification (NCBI taxonomy): domain Eukaryota; kingdom Metazoa; phylum Mollusca; class Gastropoda; order Littorinimorpha; family Ranellidae; genus Monoplex; species Monoplex corrugatus. The sequence goes on from CM060305.1 coordinate 168,356,539, forward strand.
CGAAAACAACGTATGTATACGCATCCGAGAAAAATCGGAACGCTATAAAAACAAAAAAATTATACCATATATACAATGTGTGCATGGAGCAGGAGATTTTAACCCTTTGACATCCGCACCCTGTCCACCAGCATTCTGCATTGTCAACGAAGGTAGCAAAGCAGAAACTTAACCCTTTGTTTCCCTCACCCTATCCACTAGCTTCCTGCAGGAAGCTGGTGAATAAGGTGAGGGAATCAAATGGTTAAGTTTTTGCAGTAAGTAAACAGGGTGCGGCAGTCAAAAAGTTAAAAACAGTGATTCTGATATTTCGGATTATTTCTCGACTGAAGTCAAGCATTTTGATGTAAGTAGATACGTACAGAGGATGAAAATTCGGTATAATTCCTACAATACGTTTGACTATTAACCCTACAAATATGTATAAACCTTACTTGTTAACCCAATAATGATTCTGTCTCACCTTCGTTGACAGGGTCTTGAAATGGGGCTGTGGGGGAAGGGATTTAAGAAACACTGAGCTGACACCACCGGCACCAGAACGATGGAAACATTAAGGTCGGCAGACAACAGGCCAGTGATAGGATGGAATTGAACTCAAGATATCAGATCTGAATAGAACAATGACCCGACCAAGGATGGCACCCACAACCCCTGAGTTAAGAGCATGACGCTCTAACAACTGAGCTATTGGGCCACACACAAAAAAAAAGAGGGAGAGAGAGAGAGAGAGAGAGAGAGAGAGAGAGAGAGAGAGAAAGAGAGAAAGAGAGAGAGAGAAACAGAGAAAGAAAGAAAGAAAGAGAGAGAAAGAGAGAGAGAGAAAGACAGAGAGAGATAGAGATAGAGAGAGAAAGAGAGAAAGAGACAGAGAGATACAGAGAAAGCAAGACAGAGAGAGACAGAGACAAAGACACAAGAGAGAGAGAGAGAGGGGGAGGGAGAGAGAGAGAGGGAGAGAGAGAGAGAGATAGACAGACAGCGAGAGAGAGACAGACAGACAGAGACAGACAAAAACAGAGATAAGAGAGAAAGATATAGAGAGATAGAGAATGAGAGAGAGAGACAGAAACAGAGAGAGTGAAAGACAGAGAGAATAAGTAACCTTACCTGAGAACAGCGATGACAGTTGGTAGTGAGGCACTTGAGGCCTGCCGAGTTGGGCTGGCTGCGACTCTTGGACTTGCCCTTGCACACGTTGTTGGCCATGTTGAGGAACATCTGCACCCTCTCCATCTTGGTCAGCTCCCGCCCCAGCTTCCTCAAGTCCCCCAATTCCTGACGTCGGGACATGTTGGAAGGCATCTCGCTGGAACGACCCATCTTTCTCCCAGCTGCCGCGACGGCCTTGGATTTGATGATGGAGGAAGGGTTGGGTTGGGTGAATGGGGTGGTGGAGGTGGAGGAGGTGGGTCCTCTCTTGTTGGGGCCATATTTGCTGTACAAGATGTCCAGAGGACGGGGCTCGAAGGACACGTTGATGCGTTCTGCAGGCATGTTGTCTGGGGGACGTGTCTGATCTCCACACAGGGTCTCGCCAAATCTCACGTCATGCTCTTACAGTCTTATAGTAGAAGGACGGTGCTTTTACACTGTTCTGTTTATGGTGGTAGGTGGATGCCTTTATCTCGGCGTTTGTGGCACACCATCCACCTGGATTCGATGTTTGGTCTCTGGTGTCATGAGGTCATGTGGTCTGTGGATAATAAGGATTGAACACTATTGGAGTTAAAGGATACGGACGTAGAAAATAAGTAATGATATCATTTAGTTTTCAGTATCATACAAATGAAATTAAAGAAGCAATAAGAGTTCTGGAATGTATGTAACTTTCTGAGAGCAAGACAATATTCACATTTGTCTTCTTTGGTCAGAAGTGCACTATACAAACCAACAAACAAACGAACGAACGAACGAACGAGCGAGCAAGCAAGCAAGCCAGCAAGCAACCCACCAACCAACAAACCCACCACCAACCAACCAACTAACCAACCAACTAACCAAACAACCGACCAACCAAATGAATAAACAAACAAAGAATGAAACAAACAAGATGTCATGTTCTTGTGTTTAGAACAACGGATTAACGACAGGAAGGTTCGAATTCCGTCTGACCAAACTTTTGCTGGTATTTTCAGTTCCAGCTGGGGCCCACCCAGAGTTGACTGAGCCATAGACTCAACTGGAGCACTTGGGACCACACAACTGAGTTTCATCCATACGGATGAAATGTTGAGAGTGTTATTGACATTTTGACCAACACCGCAGGTGTCTGTATCCTAGAAAGTGACTTGGCTAAGCAGTAAGTTGAAAACTGTAATGCATGTATGAATGGAGTGGATCTCGTAAATGATGCATTAACAGGCTACGAACGAACACATTTTTCAGGGAAAGAAATCGAGCGAAATGTGATACTATGTGGTTACACGGTTAGGAAGACAGACCATACTCATTTTGTCATAATTCAGTTAAAGATGCCTTTACCAAATTCTCCGGACAATACTAGTAATTTCTCAAAGTGCTAGGCCTATGCTGATGATGACGATGGGGATGATAATCAAATGCTGTGGGCTTCTATGCTGGATTGAGACTGCATGACTGTGCTGTGCTCCAGGTCTATTTTCTTAATATCTTCTGGCGTCAACCACGCCCGAGAACATTTTAACAACATTCTTAGTGAAGTATCAATGATGCATCCGTGAAGTGTACGAAACTCGACTTTGTAGTCCCAGTCCTCCCAGTAAGTCCATAGCACGCTCAGCTCTTGGTAGGAGCCGACTGAAGACCGAAAAATCCCACAATGATTTTGACAGGAACGACAGGGGTCCGAACCCACAACATTCCAGTCAGTAGTCCGTTGTGGAGGCAGGTGGACACCACGGCCACTTTTTCTTTCTCTCTCTTGCTCGTACACACACACACACACACACCCACACACGCGCACACACACACACTCACACATACACGCACGCACGCACGCGCGCATACACATACACTCTTACAGTCCCACTGAACCTTTTCAGATAGGAATCAACTCACACACACACACATACACACACGCACACACACACACACACACACACACACACACACACACACACAAAACGCACACACACTCTCTCTCTCCCCCTCCCCCGTCTAATATCACTTATAGTGAAAAGACGTTAAATCAAAGAACGAACGAACACACACACACACTCTCTCTCTCTGACAGTTCCACTGAACATTTTCAGAGAGGAATCAACTGGGCTGAAAATGACACGCTCGAAACGTTGTCTCACCAAAGTGAAATCAAAGAACACCACCACCAGGACAAACAACACCACATCTGCGACACCATCAACTTCCAATACCATAGAATGATAGATGACAATCTTTCCCAAAACAAAGTATCCGATCCGACAGGTTTGCCTTCCACGAGTCAGCCACCAAATGTTCCACAACCACAGTCGCTGTCAAGAGGCGGTAAAAGAAATAGATATTCTGAAAAATGCAGTCCACCAAATGTCTATACAAATCAGCAGCATCACAGACATGCTTCGATCTGACAGAAAACTTTTACTAGCAAACAACACAAAACGTTACAAGAGCTGCGCGAAGTCAAAAAGTGCACAATACTTACAACCACCACAGCGTGCCAGACTGATTCTGCAGTCCATGGTGATTATACCACCACACCACAGACGGACAAATTTTCATCATATGCGGAATGCGCAGCTCAACGGCCCAAAGCAGAAGATCGGGCAAGTATTGATCTTCGACGGAAAACTGTCATCAAGCAAAAATCTGACGTCTCTATCAAACGTGACGTCAAAACTGCTGTATCTACACGTCCCACATCTAAGTCCAGTGTTCTCCCACGTGTTCTCATCATTCATGACTCTGTCTTAACTATAGTGGATGGAAAGAGATTAGGTTCGTCCTACGGTTTCCAGGTGGCGACGAGGAAGATACGTACCATCGAGGACTGTAAGAGAAGTATTGAAAAATATAAAGAAGAGCTGACACCTGAACCTGACTGTGTTCTTTTACACGTGGGGATAACGGATCTAAAAACAAAGGAGCCAAAAGTATGTACTACAAATCTAGATCTCTGTCTGTGTAAAATCTATCAACACCCAATTTCCGAAAGCCAAGGTATATATATATATTTAACGCTCAGCAAATTAGAACGAACCAATCTTCCAATGCATGCCTCTTGTCTTCGCACATACAATGCAATCAAATTGTTGCCGCTTGATGAACAAAGGAAAATCGCTTCTAACACCACCATGGAAAATAGCATTGAAACAGAAACAAAAGTAAGATCAGACACCGACTTTCCAAAAAGAGCTAAATCAATATCCCCACAGGTCACACTTTCATACAGCTGATATTATGAAAGGCTCTGGAATTGATCTAGAAGCAGATCCTGTAACTTTAAGACCTTCCTTTTCACCATTACCCTATTGGAAACTTCAAAGAGCACGATTTGACATACATCACACTGACTTAAAAAAAAGAAGATAATACCAACTTTTTGGCAAGTCAAGTTAAATGTCATATAGAAGATTTTTATTCCGATCACTTGAAAGTTTACACTGATGGATCAATAATTGAAAGACAAGCAGGCTCAGCGTTTTTAATATCTGCTTTCAAAATTGAGAAATCTTTCTATATATTACTTAATAAATCTGTCTTTACCGCTGAACTCTTTGCAATCTTAATGGCTTTGAATTATATGATAAATCTTCTAGGACATTTCCTCAGATACTTTTTTGCGTTGATTCAAAATCTGTACTTCAAGCTCTTGAATTATAAAAATTACGAACAAGATCTGAAATTATATTGGAAATTACTCACTTGATTCATAGTTTATCTTTAAGAGGCATTGATATTACTTTCTGCTGGATACCATCTCATAGTTCTTTTCATTATAATGAAATGGTTGATAGGGCTGCCAGACAGGGGGCAAAGAGCTCACCAGATTCAAATCATATACAACTTTCCCTCTCACTGCATGAGTGTTATACCTTAGTGGACACCTACGTATGGATGCAGTTTCAAAATAAACAGAAAAAGTATGAAAACTGTTACATGAACTTTGAAATTAGCAAAACACATAAGCAGTTTCCTGCCAGCAGAACTATACAATCCCTTATGTATAGGTGGAAACTTGATGCATTTAAAACAAAATACACCAGGAATATAGTGTGTCTGTGTGGAAAGAAGACTACACATAGTCATATTCTTTCATGCGTTCGGGTAAAACGACACATTCCTACGCTATCTACGAAGACAGTTTCTGACATATTTGCCTCACCAGTCTTAACATATTAATTTTTTGTTAGCCTGTCAAAAAGTCCTATAGCGAATTATCTTTAACACGCCGTTATTTCATATGTTCAATGTTATGGTTAGCCAATCTTACTGTTTCAATCGTTAATTATGATAACGTCATTTGTGAATTTTTCCTTCTCGTCTTCGGCACAGTTGTTTACTGGTTCATTTCTTTTTCCTGAAGATTAACTATTTCCAAGTATCCTCTTCATTCCTCATGTATCCTCCTTTTTGCTTTTGTTTTTGTTTAGTTTTTTTGTCTAAAATCACTTTAGTGAATAGACATTAAATGAAAGACCACCACACTCTTACACATTACGCATACAAGCGAAAACCTCTGGTTACCAAGGTGGAAATGTGGGAAAGCCTAAAGATCAGAGATGTTCCAGGAATAAAACCGGCACTGATTGTTCTGGCATCATTAATCATACGTTAAGATCAACATCAACTGCTTTATGATTGCTCAGTATAAACATTGTGTTCATTGATCCTTTAGCATATTTACAGTTTATGTGCACGTGTTTTTTGCTATTTCGAAATGGATTAAAAAAAAAAGTCTTGTGTATTCATTTTATTTCTACACAGTGCAAATGTATACGTGATTACTGATTTTGACATCCCTCCCCCAAACATCCTTGAAATGAAAATGTCCCAGACTTAATCAATAAACTATTCATTCTTCATTCATTCTATTGAATTGTAACCGGCTCCTACCCACAGTTGGGCGTGCTATGGGCTGATTGGGAAGACTGTGACAATGCAGTCGAGTCTCATCCACTTCACGGATGCTTTATTGAGGGTGTTACTCGTATCTTCTGACCAGCACCGCAGGTGTCTGTATCTCTCGGGCCTGGTTGACGCCAGGATATGTTATGATAGTAAACGTATAGTACAGCCCTGTCACGCAGTCTCAGTCCAAAATGGAATTCCATAGGATCATGGTTATCATCCTCATCGACATCATCATCATTGCATTGTAAAAACTGTGCCAGCTTCTGTGGGCATGAAAATGGCGTAGAAATTGGGACCAAAAAACAAAACAAAACAAAAAATGTGAGCACAAAGGTAACTTCCTTGAGTGCCATAATCCTAACAAAAAATCTACATGTACTGAATTGAATGTTTGTGTGCAAGACTCAGTGGTCAGCAAACAGAACACATTCTGCACAGTTCCAAACACCTGGAGCCAGACTGAATGCATCACTAAGCAGCAGGAGCTAAGTTAATCCTATTGTGCAGTGACACCGAACAACGCCAATGGCTAATACGAAGCACGCCTAGTGCCCAACTCTTGGTGGGAACATGGCAGTATTATGTCTGTCTGTCTGTCGCTCTCAGCCTGCTACTTACCATGGTGTCATGACTGATTCTGCTTCGCTAATCTAGCAGCACACTTTGTCTGTGGCGGCATTATTCATTGGGCTTATTTATTATGTATCATTCTTGTATAGCACTGTTCCACACATTCACACAGACTCACTGTGCCTTACATATAATCAGACTTTTCGGTGTTGCAGAGAGAACTCAAGCTGTTAGGTTAACTGACTACATTCCACTATCTTGCTGCACAGTCTGTATCTTTGGTGGGGCGTGTGCATGTTGTGTGTTTTATGTTTCCATAACCCAAGCACTGACATGCTTACTGGACCTTTATTACATGTCATCATCATCAGGTGCCCTGCCGCATGGCGTTGGCGACCATGGACTTCCAACCATCTCTATTCTTGTTGCCACAAGCATCTCCCCACCTCTCATCCCCAGCCACTCTGCAAGTCCGTCCAGCATTCTCTCCCTGGGTCTACCTGGTGCTCTCTTTCCCTCCAGCTTTCCCGTTGTGACCAGGTGCTCCAAATCCCCCTTCCTCATAAAATGGCCTATAAATGTTGCCTGTCTTTTCCTAATCTTCCTTATGAATGATCTACCTGTGTCTGCCTTCATCAAGACTGTCTCGTTTGTTTTCTTTGCTGTCCATGGAACTCTCAACATTCTTCTGAGAAACCACATCTCGGCTGCCTCAATCTTGCTCTGGCTTTGCTTGTTGACTGTCCACGCCTCGCATCCGTACAACAGTATTGGTTCTATTAACATTCAAGGACTCTCTTTCTGATGTTAATTGATAGGCATTTGTTGGTAAGAATGCTTGTCATCTTCTTGAATGCTGTTTTGGCTTGGCCGATTCTGCCAGCTATTTCCGATGTGCATCTGCCGTCTGATGAAATGACCGTTCCCAGGTATTTGAACTTATTAACCTGTGTCAAGGTTGTGCCATTTGCTGTTATTTTGCATGAGGGGATTCATATTTTTTACTGATCACCATGACTTCAGTCTTCCTGCTGTTTAGTTCCAACCCCTTACCTTTGCTTTCTATTTCTAGTATATTCACAAGGTTTTGTAGGTCAATTACATGTACATTTGATAGTCTGCTTAGTATATAACCAAGAAGAGGGTTTTAAGCACTGGCACGTCCACACACATATGTCGTGTTGACTTGGGAGATGGAAAAATCTCCACCATTTGTCAGTAAGAAATAGTTCTGATATGTGTGTGTGTGCGCGCGCGCGCGCGCGCGCGCGTGTGTGTGTGTGTGGGAGAGAGAGAGAGAGAGAGAGAGAGAAGAAAGAAAGAAAGAAAGAAAGAAGAGAGAGAGAGAGAGAGAGAGAGAGAGAGGAGAGAGAGAGAGTCGTATTGAATATATATAGACAAACGTCGTATTGAAACCATCATCGCTAAGAATTGAATCGTGCCTTAATTAATACTGAATAAACACACATGTAAGGGAACACAATGCACTCGAGCCAACTTTTTTCTTTTATAATCATTCTCATACATGCAATCATGTTTTTCCTTTCGCAGAATTACAGTGCAACCTTGAAAGCTTCTTTTAACAATTATACAATACCTTTCTTTGCATGAATTATCCTATCGCCAGCGGCAACTTTCCAACTCAGTTTTGTTGTCATGGTAAAAACCAAGACACTTATAATAGGAATTTGCACTGTTTAGTTTCTCACATCCATAAAACCATCTTTGCTTTGACCAAAGGTAGCCCCATTTTCTGAGAGCATAACTTTTGTCTTTTCAAGATCAGAGTAGGCACATCTTCGGAGATGAAATAACAAGTTCAAGTGTTTTTGCAAGCCAACAACGGAATATGAAAATAAAACGATACCATCAGCAAAGACATATACCATGCCTGTCTTGTTTCAAAATTTCATGAGCAAGTTCATTAATTAGAAATAGGAAATTATTGACGATGCCACAAAACATTGTTTCAGTCCTTGCATGCATTCAAAAGAGTTTGAAAACTCATCATCACATCTTACACACGCTTTAACAGTTTTATACGTATAACCAAAGGACATAACTGTTGAGAATTATCTCCCATGTTGTATAGAACTTCTCAAATCTAACACAGTTTGCGCTACCCATTCAGCTAGCATAGAAGCAGATACAAAGTACAAAAACAGTAAGCTCAGAACACTCCTCGAATTATACGTATTCTTCAAAATAGCGAGCATTTTTACCTTGCATATCAGTGTTGAATAAACAGATCACAAAATGGGACTTTTGATATTGCCATAAGCTTTTCAAAAATCTATGCATGCAATGTACAATTTGGCATTTTTGGACAATTGTTTCTGTAAACAAGCATAGAGAGTGAAAAAATGATAAATAGGTGAGTAATTCCTGCCAAATCCAGCTTGACTCTATGATATCATTTGTCTTAGACCAAATTGATAACTGTTCAATACCCAGGTAAACACCTTGCCCAATGTATTCATCAGGGATATTCCTCTGTAATTATCTGGGTCATCCATACTTCCCTCTTTATGCAATGGCACGATAACAGATTTGGTCCATTCTGTCGGATAAATGCCTTTGTCGAACGTGGAATTAAACAGTTCAACTAAGAAAGGAATATTCTGAGCTTACGGTTTTTGTGCTTTGTATCTGCTTCTATGCTAGCTGAATGAGTAGCGCAAACTGTGTTGGATTTGAGAAGTTTTGCAATATGGGAGATAATTCCTACGTGACTCTCAAGAGTTATGTCCTTTAATTAATATAAGAAAGGAATAATAATTTTTTTCCGAAATCTTTAACATTTCGTTTAGAATACCGTCTCGTCCTGCTGCTTAGCCGTTTTATTATTATTATTAATTTTTTTTTATAATTCTAATTGTCTTTTTCACTTTTTGACTCTGTTATAACAGCATCTGATAAGTCATCATTAGTGTTTTGGTCTGGCAACGAACCTTCTTGGATTACGTCTTCTTCCAACCCCTGCATTAGTATGGTTCTGAAATGGTCAAACCATGTGTCTTTTGAAAAATCACTTGAATGCATCAATTTCCGTCTGCGTTTCTTTCTTTCCGATCAGAAATATTTTGGATTGTCTACTGAATTCAACAAATTCTCACCTTGCATATTCTTGTAATCCTGCTGTTTAGACTTCAAAAACTGTTTATATTCCACTCTTTCTTTCCTGCAACAATCTCTGTCCCTGTCGTCTTTAGTTCTACAATATTGTAATAATCGCCTGGCAGTTCTCTTCTTACATAGACACTCATAATCAAGCCATGTAGAAAAATTATTAAGTCTTCCGCTAACCCCTGTTTTTCTACTCATACATTTCGCTGCATTGATCATATTGGCTGTGAACTTTTCGACAGTCAAGTCGATGTCCATATCAGCCAGCTGGCATGCTTCTTCTAATGTATTTGCGAAACTGGCAAATGAAATGTTATCGTAAACTCATCCTTCTTCTCATCACTCCAAATACTTCTTTCAATTGTGCTACTTTAGATTTTAACATGTAATGGATTGGTCTTCTTCTACATCATGAGAAACCTAGAAGAAGACCCTGGATTGGAGGGAAAATGATAAACAACATTCGATACGTAGATGACACCATGCTAATTGCAGAAAATGAAAGGGACCTACAAAACCTTGTGAATATATTAGAAATAGAAAGCAAAGGTAAGGAACTGGAACTAAACAGCAGGAAGACAGAAGTCATGGTGATCAGTTAAAAACATGAAATCCCCTCATGCAAAATAACAGCAAATGGCACAACCTTGACACAGGTTGATAAATTCAGATACCTGGGAACAATCATTTCATCAGACGGCAGATGCACATCAGAAATAACCGACAGAATCGGCCAAGCCAAAACAGCATTCAAGAAGATGACAAGCATTCTTACCAACAAATGCCTATCAATTAACACCAGGAAGAGAGTTCTTGAATGTTATATAGAATCAATACTGTTGTACGGATGTGAGGCGTGGACAGTCAACAAGCAAAGCCAGAACAAGATTGAGGCAGCCGAGATGTGGTTTCTAAGAAGAATGTTGAGAGTTCCATGGACAGCAAAGAAAACAAACGAGACAGTCTCGATGGAGGCAGACACAAGTAGATCACTCATAAGGAAGATTAGGAAAAGACAGGCAACATTTATAGGCCATTTTATGAGGAAAGGGGACTTGGAACACCTGGTCACAACGGGAAAGCTGGAGGGAAGGAGAGCACCAGGTAGACCCAGGGAGAAAATGCTGGACGGAATGGCAGAGTGGCTGGGGACGAGGAGGGTGGGGGAGATGCTAGGGGCAACGAGAGATAGAGACAGATGGAAGTCCATGATCGCCAACGCCATGTGGCAGTGCACCTGATGATGATGATGAAGTTGATGTCCATATCAGCCAGCTGGTTTGCTTCTTCTAATGTATTTGCGAAACTGCCAAATGAAATGTTATCATAAACTCATCCTTCTTCTCATCACTCCAAATACTGCTTTCAACTGATGTCTTTTTCGCTGAATACTCCTGTGCTACTTGAGATTCTAACATGAAATGGATGGGTGTATGTGAAGACTCGGCTCTTTCACCTACACAAAGATCTGATATAATACCACACAATGCATGTGAAGCTAAACAATAATCCACAACGCTGTTACCGAGACAGACAGAAGAGCGAGAGAGAGAGAGAGAGAGAGAAGAGAGAGAGAGAGAGAGAGAGAGAGAGGAGAGAGAGAGAGAGAGAGAGAGAGAGAGAGAGAGAGAGAGACAGACAGACAGAGACAGAGACAGAGAGAGACAGAGACAGAGACAGAGACATAGAGACAGAGAAAGTAAGCACAAATATATGCTATGATCCTCAAGAAATAAGGAAAAGACGACTTTAGTAAGAGGAATAACAGAACAGGACAAAGAACAAAAGGGAAATAATCTGTTGTTAGACATTCTGGAACGTATGTCACAGTTACCTATTTTGTAACGTCAGTTGTAAAACGAAATGGCCATGTCCAGTCAGTTAGCAAACAATTATAAATATACACTGATTGTGCTGCCTGATTTCTTCACCGAAACGTATTTTCTTCACAGCATTTGATTTGATTTGTTCTGTGTGAAAATAGTGATCTTGACAGGTGATGTTTTCAAAGTCGTGCTTTACACCCCCTTCCCACTATGAGCGAAATGACGGAGTGATCGTGTTTTTGGGCCTAAAAATTCAAAGTTCTCGATGAATCCTGTAGCATTCCCACTACCAGACCCTTTCACTCCTAGCCAGCTTTGAGTGATTGTGCACGGTCAGATCACTCCGTGGTCGAGATTTGTGTTCAAACATGTTTAAACACAAGTGGCACCTACTGCATCCATCGTGTCCAATTTGCATACCGCGGGAAAATTTTCGGTTGCGTGCGAGCCTTGCCAGCCACAGTCTGAGGCGAGGCGAGGCGAGCGTGGCCCACAGGAAATGCTTGGGTCAGCTCCCCAAATAGATCACTCACACCGATCACCCAAATGCATTCCCACTATTTTGGAGTGAAAGGGCCCTTTGTCGCTTCACTCCTGAGTGCTCCACGATCACTCAGAACTTTCACGCACAACTTTACTCCGACAGTGGGAACGCGGTTTTATCGTATTATTGCACAAAACAAGCATTCATCTGCTTTATTTTTCTATTAAAAAAAAAATTGTAGGAAAAACCTGGCAGACACACACAAACCTGCAGCGACACTTTCTTTGGTAGTACACCACCATCTTCTGTCACATCATAATAGTACCACCACCACCACCACCACCACCACCACCAACAACAACAAAACAACATGTAACAATAATGATAATGATGATAATAATAATAATGATGATAATAATAAAAACGCAGCAGACATACACAAACCTGCAGCGATACTTTCTTTGGTAGTACACCGCCATGTTTTGTCACACCATAGTAGTAACAACAACAACAACAGCATGATAATACTACTACTACTACTACTACTACTAATATAATAATAATAATAATATAACAATAATAATGATGATGATGATGATGATGATAATGATAATGATAATAATCAAAACGTAGCAGGCACACACAAACCTGCAGCGATACTTTCTTTGGTAGTACACCTCCATCTTTTGTCACAACGTAGTAGTAGTAGTAGTAGTAGTAGTAGTAGTAGTAGTAGTGGTAGTAATAATAATAATAATGACAATAATAACAATAATAATAATAATAATAACAATACTACTACCACTAATACTAATAACAATAATAGTAATGATAATGATAATAATATTAATAATGAAGCTAGTAACATTGATAATGACTACCTGTACAACACCTAATCTCCAAGAGCCCTAAGTGCTTCCAAAATCATGACAGACAAAGGCACAGATACATGAAGCAAATACATGTCAACCCTTACCTTACATCAACATTATGAACAAACATAAAGTTCTTAGTCGATCATCACATAAAGCAAATACATGTCAACCCTTACCTTACATCAACATTATGAAGAAACATAAAGTTCTTAGTCGATCATCACATAAAGCAAACACACGTTAACCCTTACCTTACATCAACATTATGAACAAACATAAAGTTCTTAGTCGATCATCACATAAAGCAAATACACGTTAACCCTTACCTTACATCAACATTGTGAACAAACATAAAGTTCTTAGTCAATCATCACATAAAGCAAACACACGTTAACCCTTACCTTACATCAACATTATGAACAAACATGTAGTTCTCAGTCAGTCATCACATAGAGGAAGTACATGTCAACCCTTACCTTACATCAACATTATGAACAAACATGTAGTTCTCAGTCAGTCATCACATAGAGCAAGTACATGTCAACCCTTACCTTACATCAACATTATGAAGAAACATAAAGTTCTTAGTCGATCATCACATAAAGCAAATACACGTTAACCCTTACCTTACATCAACATTATGAACAAACATAAAGTTCTTAGTCGATCATCACATAAAGCAAATACACGTTAACCCTTACCTTACATCAACATAAAGAACAAACATAAAGTTCTTAGTCAATCATCACATAAAGCAAACACACGTTAACCCTTACCTTACATCAACATTGTGAACAAACATAAAGTTCTTAGTCAATCATCACATAAAGCAAACACATGTTAACCCTTACCTTACCTCAACATAAAGAACAAACATAAAGTTCTTAGTCAATCATCACATAAAGCAAGTACATGTCAACCCTTACCTTACATCAACATTATGAAGAAACATAAAGTTCTTAGTCGATCATCACATAAAACAAGTACATGTCAACCCTTACCTTACATCAACATTGTGAACAAACATGTAGTTCTTAGTCAATCATCACACGGATCTCCCATCAGCATGAAAGGCACAGCTCCTGAGAAACGATGCAAACGCCTTTGAGTCTGTGAGGTTTCTCTCATCATGACAGAAATCTTCAACTCACTACTGAAAAAGTAATCGCCAGTATTCACCAGTAATGGACCACTTTAGTGAAATCTTTTGCCATTAAGCAAAACAATTGTCAGGTTATCCCGCTGCCAATCTCCAGCAATTCACTTCTGACATTGGCGAAAGTAAGCCGTTGCTGTTTGGCACAAAGCAGACTACAACCTGGCCAGATCAACATACAGTAAGTACTGCCAAACTAATTAATGTGCACTAGTACCAACAGAAACACACACACACATACACACTGTAATATATATAAAGTATATCCTATATTAGCGGATGAAAGCCGGCTTATGAACGAAGGGTGAGCAATGCAGGTTGCATGCAAATCTGACCACACTGCCAGACCATAGATAGACATAGCACCAAAGCTTAGCTGTTCGGCAAACTCACGGCCTCAGTATTGTTTTTTCTACTTGATTTGTTGCATGAACGATCTTTTACCTCGAAACAATGTTGAGACAAGCTGAAGATTATTGCTTATTACATGAGGCAAGCTAGATACTGTTGCTTGTTACCTGGCAAGGTAAACACTGTTGCTTGGTATATGAGACAAGCTAAAGACCGTAACTTAGTACCTACGACAAATGAAAGACTGTTGCTTCGTACACAAGACAAACTAAAACTTTTTGCTTTGTACATGACACAAGCTTTTTGCTTGGTACATGACACAATCTAAAGACCATTGCTTGGTACATGAAACAAGCTAAAGTCTGTTGCTTGGTACATAAGACAAGCTAAAGTCTGTTGCTAAGTAAATGAGACAAGCTAAAGATTGTTGCTTAGTACATGAGACAAGCTAAAGTCTGTTGCTTGATACATGAGACAAGCTAAATAAATGATACGAGCTAAAGACGGTTGCTTGGTATATGAGATAAGCTAAAGACATGAGATAAGCTAAAGACATGAGATAAGCTAAAGACATGACATAAGCTAAAGACATGAGACAAGCTAAAGACTGTTACTTGGTATATGATAAGCTAAAGACTGTTACTTGGTATATGAGATAAGCTAAAGACTGTTACTTGGTATATGAGATAAGCTAAAGACATGAGATAAGCTAAAGACATGAGATAAGCTAAAGACGAGATAAGCTAAAGACATGAGATAAGCTAAAGACATGAGATAAGATAAAGACATGAGATAAGCTAAAGACATGAGATAAGCTAAAGACATGAGATAAGCTAAAGACATGAGATAAGATAAAGACATGAGATAAGCTAAAGACATGAGATAAGTTAAAGACATGAGATAAGCTAAAGACGGTTGCTTGGTACATGAGATAAGCTAAAGACGGTTGCTTGGTACATGAGATAAGATAAAGACAGGAGATAAGCTAAAGACATGAGATAAGCTAAAGACATGAGATAAGCTAAAGACATGAGATAAGCTAAAGACATGAGATAAGATAAAGACATGAGATAAGCTAAAGACATGAGATAAGATAAAGACATGAGATAAGCTAAAGACATGAGATAAGCTAAAGACGGTTGCTTGGTATATGAGATAAGCTAAAGACATGAGATAAGCTAAAGACATGAGATAAGATAAGGACATGAGATAAGATAAAGACATGAGATAAGCTAAAGACATGAGATAAGCTAAAGACATGAGATAAGCTAAAGACATGAGATAAGATAAAGACATGAGATAAGCTAAAGACATGAGATAAGCTAAAGACGGTTGCTTGGTTCATTAGATAAGCTAAAGACGGTTGCTTGGTACATGAGATAAGCTAAAGACATGAGATAAGCTAAAGACATGAGATAAGATAAAGACATGAGATAAGCTAAAGACATGAGATAAGCTAAAGACATGAGATAAGATAAAGACATGAGATAAGCTAAAGACATGACATAAGCTAAAGACATGAGATAAGCTAAAGATTGTTGCTTGGTACATGAGATAAGCTAAAGATTGTTGCTTGGTACATGAGATAAGCTAAAGATTGTTGCTTGGTTCATTAGATAAGCTAAAGATTGTTGCTTGGTTCATTAGATAAGCTAAAGATTGTTGCTTGGTACATGAGATAAGCTAAAGATTGTTGCTTGGTACATGAGATAAGCTAAAGATTGTTGCTTGGTGCATGAGATAAGCTAAAGACTGTTGCTTGGTATATGAGATAAGCTAAAGACATGAGATAAGCTAAAGACTGTTGCTTGGTACAGGAGATAAGCTAAAGACATGAGGTAAGCTAAAGACTGTTGCTTGGTACAGGAGATAAGCTAAAGACATGAGATAAGCTAAAGACTGTTGCTTGGTACAGGAGATAAGCTAAAGACATGAGACAGGCTACAGACTGTTGTTTTGTCTAACTATGTGTTATAAACCAAGATTGGAATTTGTTTTTCTCATGACTCTTTCATTTTGTGTTTCGATTAGCGAGTTGTATAATCTTGGACAATTTTTTTAGCGTACACTTCTCCGTTCACAATAATATGTAAGTCGTGTTATCATCTACCGTGTTTGTAATTACAGAACATCGCAACAAATTTGAGTGAAGCGAGTTGAGTGACACAGCTAACTCTTTTAGATCTGTCTACTTGGGAGCCCAGAATCTAAAAGTGAGGCCGAGAGGCGATGGTAGCATATAGTGTGAGACAGCTAGTTGCCTGTCTTCCTATCCATGTTTATGGAAAGACTACGTATGACAAATACCTTAACAAAGTCCCTTGCTTTGTCAAATACTGATGATATTTATACTGCAAATGTTTTTGTTTTATGTGTGTTTAACTGAATACAGACAAATGAAAAACATTCTGTCGACAATGCTTGGCATTGCTGACGTCAAGTGACCCGTCTCCTCCAGTGGGGATGCAGGGGGCTCTTCCTAGACAAATATATCTCCACCTTCTGGAAATGCTAGAAATTTTCTCTTTTCTTTCACTCTCTTTGTTTCTGATTTGTTTCTTTGCTTTCTGTCATTTCTTCCTATCATTTTCTGCTTTGCTGGTCCATACACCTGTATGTGTACGATAAAGTTTTACATACTTTCTCTCAGGATTGATAATTGGGTACATGTGTCAAGTGCATTTTTGTCTCAAGGGAAATGAGACATGCGAAAACAATTTCAGGTAATTTAGGTTCATTCTTGTATATTTTGAGACATGCGAAAACAATTTCAAGTAATTCAGGCTCATTCTTGTATATTTTAGTGTCCTTAGTTATGTTTAATTTGTATTCCGGTATTTGTTGTTGTTGAATCCCATATGCGATAAATTGGACAGAGTGGTCAACGTCAGGGGCATCTCCTTAAATTATGTGCGCGAATGCATTGGTATGGGTACTTAAAATTTTCTTTTCCTTTTTCCCTGTTGAAGTATTGTGTGTGTTTTGAAATGGCTGTAGCCCTGATATGGCTCTACGCTGTTGGCTAGGCTTTAAACAACAATAACAATAAGAATAAATAGTAGCTTTTTTTTTCACTGAGAGATAAGTTCAGTCAGGTAGCCATTAAGAATAAATGACCCACCCTGAGTGTATAAAGTCATACAGACACACATGCGGAACTCAACAGATATGATTACATTTAATTGGAATTGGCTTCATTCATTCATTCATTCATTCATTCATTCATTCATTCATTCATTCATTCGTTCGTTCGTTCGTTCCGCTTGCTCGTTCGTTCGTTCGTTCGTCGTTCGTTCGTTCATTCATTCATTCATTCATTCTCTTCATTCATTTCATTCATTCATTCATTCATTCATTCGTTCGTTCGTTTCGTTCGTTCGTTCGTTCTTCGTTCGTTCGTTCGTTCATTCATTCATTCATTCATTCATTCATTCAGGTTATTTGTTTGTTTTGTTTGCTTACAGTGTTTGTGTAGACTAGCAAGGGATAGCTGTAAAACAGATCTACCAGGATCTAACGCTACTATCCGTAATAATCGACTGTTTTTTTTTGTTTGTTTTGCTTCAAATAGTTTCAAGTTATTTTAAATTTCAAATTAGTTTCAAGTTACATTTCATTTCAGTGATTTGAGATCACTTCAACCCAAAGTTTACATTTGCAAAACAAGGACAATGTTTGTATGACTCGGACGATTGGTTTCATTTTTTAACCAAGGCAAGGTAGAAACTATACACACAATTATGACATCAAAGGGCAACGTTGATTTTATATGGTGCCAATGCCGCAAACAGTGAAACAAAATGTGCTATACATATAATGTGCCGGAAAATGACGTCAGCTGTATAATTGTGACACTTAATACCCGCAACAGTGAAATCAAACACACAAATAACGGCGGCGCCAAATAACAATAGCGGCTTTACATTATGAACAATACTCGCAACTTTAACTGCGGTAGTCTTCTTCTTTCGCATGTCATCTATTTGGTCAGGCCACATCTGGCGATTTTCTTCTTCTTCTTCTTCTTCATCATCATCATCATCATCATCTGCTTTCGTTCATCGTCTACTCGGTCATCTACATCTGCGATGTCTTTTCGTCTTCTTTCGTCCACAAGTCTGGCAGCATCTGGCAATGAATATGCCTCTTGGTGGTTAGAGGAGTTTGGCAACATCTGGCAATGAATATGGCTCTTTTCTGCCAGTTGCCACGGAACAAGCTTGGTGGTTAGAGGAATCTGGCAACATCTTGCAACATCTGGCAATGAATATGACCCTTTCTGCCAGTTGCTAAACTAGCTTGGTGATTAGAGGAATCTGGCAACATCTGGCAATGAATATGGCCCTTTTCTGCCAGTTGTTACAGAGGGAGCTTGGTGATTTAGAGGAATTGGCAACATCTGGCAATGAATATGGCCCTTTTCTGCCGGTTGCCACAGAATTAGCTTGATGGTTAGAGGAGTTGTAGTCGGCCATCCGTCCTGTTGCTCCACTTGATAGAAGTGACATCGCTGCAATATATGTTCGTCTGTTTGGTCCTCTTGACAGCAGGGGGCGGGGTACAGGGGGGTGGGGGGGGGGCAGGTTGATGAAGGCGTCAACTTACCTTTCGCTTTATATGGGCGCTGAGCCGGTTATAGTGCGGAGCATCATCGGGATCACTTGCTACTGTCTGGACAGTAAGTGGTTATCGTCCCTTTTCTGTCCGTAATTTAAACAGTGACCTGATGATGCTCCTCCTGTCGCTGTAGCAGACACTGTTGTTTGTCTGTCTTCTGTGCTGCTCTTTGTGCCAGATCGTCTATCATCACGACTCTCGATTCCTGGTATCTCACAATGAGCGGGGATACAGTGTGTTTTAATTTTTTTGTCATGTTCCGATGTTTTTCGGATGCATGTACAAACATTGTTTTGCTCACACCGTGCAGGCAGCCTGTTGCTGCACAGTCTACATACTCCATCTCCTGTGGGGCGTGCATGCTGGGTATTTACGTGTTGCCATAAGCCACCGAACACTAACATCGTGCGTATTTAAAGTTCTGTGTGCATACACACACGAAGAGGGCTCAGGTACTAGCAGGTGTAAGCTGGGAGCTCGAAAACATCTCTACCTTTTATCCACCAGGTGGGAGGTACCCAGGCAGAATCAAACCCGGGTGTTCCGACTGAAGGCCGTGTTCTAACACCCAGGGTTCCACATCGTCATGGATCATGAGATTTGCCTGAGAGAGAAGTCATTGGATTTTTTCGGATTGTTCCTTATGCGTTCTGTCCCAAATCTTCGAGAAGTGATAATAGAAAAACTCCTCGGGTCAACACTTGACATAACTGGAGTACGTGGTCTTGAGACTTACGGGAGGGGGATGGTGGGTGGTTGGCAGTTAGAAATTTTGTTACCGACCTCAGAGCTGAAGTCATAATAATGGTTGGCATGTTAAGATGATCAGTGGATAAGCTAACTTTAAGCTGAGGTCTGGAACTGAACTCGAAAAAGCAGATCTCGAGACCATGGCTCCATCCACTGAGCTAACGTTTGGGACTTGAAATGCAAATCACATCACCAACTTGGTTTTTAGCGGTTAGCTTTTTAATTAGATTTTGAGTTTTTTTTAACCAGGTGTTACCATGGTACGATTTAGTAGTCGGCTGGGTCACACACAATACAAACGTAAACGAACTGAAAGCCAACAATCAAACAAATGAAACACACCTCGCTTAGTTTTCCTCCCCACACCACACACCTTCTCTCTCTCTCCACACACACACACACACACACACACACACACACACACACACACACACACACACACACACACACACACACACACACACACACACACAAACACACACACACACACAACACACACACACCAACCCACACACACACACACACACAAAACACGCACACACACACACACACACACGCACCACGCACGAACACACAAATACACACGCACCACGCACGAAAACAAACATGCATACATGCACATACACATATACACACATACATACGCACACACACAAGAAGGCGCGCGCGTACACACACATACATATACATACACATACACCCACACACACATACACATACATATATGTAACACACATATATACAGAAACACACGCGCGCACACACATACACGATTACTCACACAAACATACACTCACACGCATACACAAAACAACCACACACACACACACATAGACAGACAGACAGACACACACACACACACACACACACACACACACACACCACCACACCACACCACCACCACCACCACCACCACCAATACACCACCTCGCACACTCAACACACACAGACCAACACACACCAAGACTGGCTGGCCTCAAGACGCTAAATCTGCTTATCGATATATACACAGCGATTTCATTGCTTTAATCATATACACGCTGGCCGATCTTATAACATAGCTTTTCAGATTAGGCCGTTCTCTCTCACCCCGCTGGCGGCAGTTTCCACCTTACTTCCAGCCATTAGAAATATTATTATAAATCCACTCTTACGGAAAGAACACGATTCACAGTCCTGACCACAGTCGCTGAAGGCCCCAGAGCAACGCTAGATCGTGTTCCAATCATACCAGCGTCAGTCAAGGGCGCAGTAGTCGAGCGGGTAAGACGTCAAGCTTCCAATCGGAAGGCCTGGGTTCATTCTCCCCAGATACCTCCCGCCTGGTGGGTAAAGGGTGGAGATTTTTTCCGATCTTTCGGGTCAACAAGCGTACGGACTTGCTATTTATATTCATATTCATCTCGGGTCAATATGCGTACAGACTTGGTATTCATATTCATATTTCTTTCTTTTGTCATAGTGGGTTTTCCACGTGGAACTCAGCATGCTCTCCCTTTTGAGAGCACGTCGCCGCAGTGCAGCGCCGCTTTTTTTTATCATTTATTTTTTATTTTTTTTTACCAAGACTGCTAGCGAGTGCCTGAACCAAATTCTATGTATGTACATATAAAACATCAAACATACACGTTAAAGATTCTGTGAGTTATGTCAGTGTCTGGTGTATTATGAGAATTTGGAGTTTGTTCAAGGAAGTTCCATCGCACTCGGACATTTCCATATGCGCTCCACTCAGATCTGCCTCTTTTCCCGAAATGAAATACTACAACTACTGCTTTCCCTCAGTTTGTGTACTGTAAAAAAAAAAATATTAAATATTGTAAGGTGGTCTTTGTCGATTGTATGCGTATACCTGGAGGCGTGAGTGCGCTTTGATTTGAATTTATCCAGATTTGGCGCTGATAAATACTGTAATTGTTGTTTGTTGTTTTTGTTCTTACCTATCTTGCGCTATATTCTTCTTATCTGCCAGCAAATCATCTGGCATGGCCTTGAAATAGGATGGTTGTGGTGGGGGTGGGGGGGGGGGGGGAATAAGAACCTATGAAACAACAAGCTGACACCCCTAGAATGATGGAAACATTAAGATAGGCGGCGAACAGGCCAGTTTTTAATTGCTGCTGTACGTCTCCACCAAGAGTCAACTGGTCCGCGAAAAATCCGTAGTGTTGGTACAGAGCCCGTTAGGTTAGTGGTAAAGCATCAACTTTGTATCTGAGGGTCATCGAGTCCCTATTGGACACCTACAAGCATCAGAGCTACTGAGGCCATACGAGCTACCACTGCATTGGCACACACTCGCATCAGGCATGAGAAATCGAATAAATACAAACACCACGCGCGCAACAGCACACCACACACACAACACACAATACACACTCACGGCACACACAACACACACACACACACCACACACACGGAGAACACACACACACACACACACACACACACAGAGAAAACACACACACACACACACACACCACACACACACACACACACACACAGAAACACACACACACACTCACATACGCGCACACACACACCACACACGCACGCACGCACGCACGCACACACTCACACGCACACACACATACACACACACACATACACAACACATACACACACTACGCACACACACATACACATACACACACACATACACACACACATATACACACACACACACATACACACACGCACACACAACACACACATACACACACACACATACACACACACATACACACATATACACACACACATACACACACACATACACACACACAACACACACATACACACACACACACACGCACGCACGCATGCACGCACGCGCACACACACACACACACACACACACACAACACACACACACACTCTCATCAAAATGTTAGACATGACGCCAATCGTTTTTTTTTACTCCTAGATATTGATATTTGTTCCGACAGTTTTCGTTCGGATGCATGTATGCGTGTTGTTTAGTCTCCACTGTGGAAGATATAATTATGGTGTATGATTTTCCTGTGATATGTTCCTACGCTCAAATGTCATAAATGTGTGTGTATGTGTGTGTGTGTTGTGTGTGTGTGTGTTGTGTGTGTGTGTGTGTGTGATGTGTGTGTGTGTTTTCTCTGTGTGTGTGTGTGCTAGCGTGCGTGCGTGCGTGTGTGTGTGTGTGTGTGTGTGTGTGTGTGTGTGTGTGTGTGTGTGTGTGTGTGTGTGTGTGTGTGTGTATCTGTGCGTATTTGTTCTGGTGTGCATGTACATGTGCTTGTGTGTGTGTGTGCACGCGCGCGCGCGCGCGCACGTGTGTGTGTGTGTGTGTGTGTGTGTGTGTGTGTGCGTGCTTGCTTGTATGTATGCGTGTGTGTGTATGCCTCTGTGTGTGTGTGCGTGTGTGTGTGTGTGTGTGTGTGTGTGTGTGTGTGTGTGTGTGTGTGTGTGTGTGTGTGTGTGTGAGTGTGTGGTTGTTAGCACTGAACACCGGACAGAAGAAGAAAAGAAAATCACAACACAAAACTGTTGTCCGGTACTGTTGAAAATCAAAGCAATTTACTGTGGAAATGAAAGTAATCCTAGTACTGTGGAATCAAGTAATTCTGGCACTGTGGAAATCAATGTAATCTGACTCTGTGGAAATCAACGTAATCTGACTCTGTGGAAATCAAAGCAATCCTAGTACTGTGGAAATCAATGTAATCTGACTCTGTGAAATCAACGTAATCTGACCTGTGGAAATCAAAGCAATCCTAGTACTGTGGAAATCAAAGTAATTCCTGACCACTGTGGAAATCAAAGTAATCCTGTGACACTGTGGAAATCAAAGTAATCCTGGTACTGTGGAAATCAAAGTAATCCTGACACTGTGGAAATCAAGTAATCCTGACACTG
>CM060305.1:168382735-168420235 GCA_030674185.1 Monoplex corrugatus
CAGACGTAGGAAAGACGGTGGGGGGTGGGGGTGGGGTGGAGGATTACGAAACACTACGCTGACACCACTTGAATGATCGGGACATTAACCCTTTGACTTTCGCGCCTTGTCCACCAGCATCCTGCATTGTAAACCATATCAGCAAAGCAAAAACTTAACTCTATGATTCCCTCACCCTATCCACCAGCTTCTTGAAGGAAGCTGGTGGATGGGGTGAGGGAGTCAAAGGGTTAAGTTTTTGCAGTTGGTGGATAGGGTGCGGGAGTCAAAGGGTTAAGTTTTTGCAGTTGGTGGATGGGGTGAGGGAGTCAAAGGGGTAAGTTTTTGCAGTTGGTGGATAGGGTGAGGGAGTCAAAGGGGTAAGTTTTTGCAGTTGGTGGATAGGGTGAGGGAGTCAAAGGGTTAAGTTTTTGCAGTTGTTGGATGGGGTGCGGGAGTCAAAGGGGTAAGTTTTTGCAGTTGGTGGATGGGCTGAGGGAATCAAAGGGTTAAGTTTTTGCAGTTGGTGGATAGGATGAGGGAGTCAAAGGGTTAAGTTTTTGCAGTTGGTGGATAGGGTGAGGGAGTCAAAGGGGTAAGTTTTTGCAGTTGGTGAATAGTGTGCAAGAGTCAAAGGGTTAATTTTTTGCAGTTGGTGGATGGGGTGAGGGAGTCAAAGGGTTAAGTTTTTGCAGTTGGTGAATAGGGTGAGGGAGTCAAAGGGTTAAGTTTTTGCAGTTGGTGAATAGGGTGCGGGAGTCAAAGGGTTAAGGCAGGGTAGCAGAGCAGGCCAAGTTTTATTTTCCATGCTGATTGATCAGACTCGAGAATCAAATATTCAACTCTGCGGAAGGAGGTCCTGACCTGTCTCTGCTAGAGCCGGGGACCAGTTACATACAGCACTGTGCCTGGCTTGGTATCGCTCAAGATCATTTAAAACGTTTTGATGAGTATTACTGTAAATAGTGTCCTCCGTGGGGATGCTAGGGGCTACTTTCAGTATAAATAGTATCCACACCTTCTGGAAATTCTGTACTAGAAATTTCCTCTTTTCTGTCACTCTCTTTGTTTCTGCCTTGTTCCTTTGCTTTCTGGAAATTCTGTGCTACAAATTTCCTCTTTTCTATCACACTCTTTGTTTCTACCTTGTTCCTTTGCTTTCTGTCATTTCTTCCTATTCATTTTCTGCCTTGCGGGTCCATTCAGCTGTATGTGTTCAGTAAAGTCTTGCATACTTTCTCGTAGAATTGACAGTTGGGTACATGTATTGACTGCATTTTTGGCTCTAGGAATGAGATATGCGGAAGCGAAGTTTAGGTAATTTAGACCCGTTTTTATGTATGTTTTAGTGTCCTTAGTCATATTTAATTTGTATTCAATTTTTCTTAAAATCCCATGTACGATAAATTAGACGGAGTGGTCAATGCCAGGGGCATCTCTTTAGATTTTGTGCAGGAATGCATTGCATTGTGTTCTTATTTTCTGTTCCTTTTTTTCCCTATAGTAGCACTGTATGTTTTGAAACGGCCATATTCTTGATATTGCTCTACGCAGGCGGCTGGGCTTTAAACAAAAATATCAATAACAATAACTGTAAGTAAGCCAGTGTGCTGATCAGCTAAACGTGCCCATTAGGGGGTTGGAGCTTGGCCTTCGCGAAACATGGTTGGTGGGGGGGATGGTGAATGTATATGTACGAGAAGTTGATTATGCATGCCCGTGCGGGGTAGGATGTGATTGTACGTGGAAATGGGGGGGGGGGGGGGGGGGGAGGGAGGGGGAGGAGGTACAGAATTACTCACCGCGATGGGAAACTGTTATATTCTTTTCACACATACATGATCTCTGTGCATGCGCGCTCGCACGTGTGTGTGCATTTGTGTGTGCGTCTGTTTGCATATGAATGTGTGTATACGTATGAGTGTGAGTAAATATGTGCGTGCGTGTGTGCGAGGGTGTGTGTGTGTGCGTGCGTGTGTGCGTGTGTGTGTGTGTGTGTGTGTGTGCGCGCGCGCGTGCATGTGTGTAATGTGAAGTGACACTGACAAGCCTGCAGACCAAATTTCCTTGCTGTTTTGGAAAAGACAAAATATATAGAAATCTTGAATCTTGCATCTTATGCATAGGCTGACCATTGGCGTCGATCCAACGAGACTGTGATCCGACTGGAGAAGTTACAGCTGTGTGTGTTATTATTGATCTTATAATAATAATAATAATAATAATAATAATAATAATAATAATGATGATGATATGATGATGATGATGACGACGACGACGACGACACACAACAACAACAAACAATAATAATAATAATAACAATAATAATTATTATTATTATTAGCCTATGATGATGATGATGGTCGTCGTCGTTATCATCATCATCATCGTCGTCGTCATAATCATCATCATTATTGTTATCATCATCATCATCATCATCATCATCATTTTTGGGGTGATACAGACAATTAGTTCTTTTGATAGAGCCGTGAACACGAGAGTTGGTGCCTTCAGCCAGTCCCAGCCCGCAACATTAAAAACTGACCTGTACATCTGAATAGTTTTCTTCATTTTGATTGTGTCAACTTGATGCTTCATAGGTCCATCTCCCCCCCCCCCCCCTCTCCCACACACTCATACACAGACACACACCCCGTCTCCATTTCAAGGCTTTGCCAGGGCAGTGTTTTGCACAGGCCCATCCGTCCGGTCGTCTGTTGTGTTAATCCTTTGACTCCCATACCCTGTCTGCCAATTGCAAAAACTTAACCCTTTGACTCCCTCATCCTATCCACCAGCTTCCTGCAGGAAGCCGGTGGATAGGATGAGGGAGTCAAAGGGTTAAGTTTTTGTTTGCTGGCATAGTTGGCAATGCATGATGCTGGTGGACGGGGTGCGGGAGTCAAAGGGTTAATCACTATACTACAGAAACTGAATAGGGAATAATACGACTGGGTGTAACCCGTAGGTACTAATGGTTTCGTTACGTGATCGCCCATAGACTGTCAGTGCAGCCCATACAATGGCGACGCATTGCTTGTTTGCTGTTTTTCAAGTCCGTTTTTGCAAGAAAGAAAGAAATACACACGCGAACGAACACGCACGCGCGCAATCACACACACACACATACAGGCGTCTCACAAACGCACGCATCACGTGTGTGTGTGTGTGTTTCGGTTTCATACTATTTTGACACAACACTGACTCGACCGTTATTGGGGAAAAAGTCCAATAACTTGGCGAGGTTATTTTGGGGGAAACCCCCCGAACTTCCCTTCCTGAACGCATGCTCTGCGTGCGACAAGGGAGACAAACCTCAAGCACACGTAACATTGCTGACAGTATCCTCCCCGAAGCAACTACTACCTCGCTTGTTTTTGTTTTCATTCCGCACTGAGACAGCTATGGGGACGCCTGGCTTCATGTCGATCTGCCTGTTAAGTTTGATTTTCTGCGTATTGCAGCCTCTGCAAGCGCGAGATCTGCAGTTTGTTTCTGAGTTTTCAGTGTTGAACGATAGACCCATCGTTGGTAAGTAGTCCGTATTTCGTTGTTCTTAAACAGTCTTTGTTTACTTTCATTATGACTTCGTCTTTAGGCTTAGCAGCTTCAGTTTACCTGCGAAAACGGGTAAGTTTAAAATCAGTTATAGCAGTTGAAATATGAATGTGTGCTTTTAGGGCAATTACACGCTGAACATCTATGTGATTTTCACGTGATCAGAGAATTTATGAGACAATGAATCATTGTGTCATGAATTCTCCGATCACGTGAAAATCACACAGATGTTGAATGATTGCCATACTTAACCATGCAGCAGGTGCAGGAATTAAATTGAACACAGCGATTTTCATACTTAGCACAAAACAGACAAGTTTGCGATATATGTATACACTTACACCATACGCTCAATGATCAATCAGATCCGCAGGCAGACATCATACAGACAGATGCACACAGTGACATACACACAAGTCACACACCTATGGCTGTAACTATAGAGATCTTTTACACATACTGACACATATGAGCCAGTGACAAACATCGTGATGACATGCCCGTGTGTTTTTGATTTGAGAAATAAGTTATCCAGAAATAATGTCCTTTGTTTTATTGTATTTTTTTTATTAGCTTATATCATAAAGGGATAAATTCAAGAATATCAGGTATTATATGTTGGATCATGTTGGTGATATCAATCTTTGTTGAAAGAAATCAACCATGCCAAAATGGGGCTTCCATTGGCATGCCACAAACACCATACCTGTACAGCCGGTTGGAAAGGTGGGATGCAAACTGGATTGTGTAGATTGATTAAATTATATATTTGCCAACATTTCAGTTTTCCAAAAGTATGCGCACATCGTTTTTGATAAAGTTTGAGTTTTGAATCTGAAAGTGAACTTAGTCTGCTGTTATTGAACAATTGTAGGTATTTTTCATGTCCAGCATCACAGCTGACTATTCACTAGGTGACCTGATATTTTCCATTATATCAGAAAAAGTATTGTACAGATGTAGTAAGAGACAGAAGATCACATGGCCAGCAGTTTAAATGCCTTGCAGACCACAAACTGCAATACAGACTCTTCTCATTCTTCCCCCGAGCCATCCGCGAGTGGGATGAACTCCCACCACATATTGTAGAGGCAGACTCCCCCGACAGTTTTAAAAACAGAGTCACCTCCCACCTCAGTGCTGACACTCTTGACAGTCTCGCTACTGCGAAACTTCAGGAGTAAGCCCAAACAAACACAAACACAAACTGTCCTGTGTGAATGTGAGAGTGCTTGGTCAGGTAGGTAGTGGGTAGGGGGTGTGCTGGTAGGAGGGCTGCTGAGGCGGGGGGCGCTGGGGGCCATCATTAGGAGGCCTACCGGTCACTTCTCGTCCCCTCTGATCCAGTTAGTGGGCAGGGAGTGTGTGAATGTGAGGAGCAATTTAAAAATTTTTTTTTTTTATGTCAGGCAGTGGGTTCGTGAACCCCCTATTCTATTCTGTGGCAAAATAATCAAAGTGTTGATTGTGGCCACACAACAGAAGAAGAAGAAGATATCTGTATACATATATAATATATATTATAAACTATTTTTGTATAGTGCTGTTCTCCAAATTTATTTGGTCTCACTGTGCATGGGTATATAAAATGCAAAGAGGTTTAGACATTGGCTGGTCTGCACACACGTTGACCTGGAAGATTTGAAAAGTCTCCATCCTTTACCTACCAAGCAGAGATGTTAAGGTGGACTGAGCACAGGACCTTCTGACTGGAAGTCTGATGTTTACCTACAAACACCCACTTGACTACCATGATACAAACACCCACTTGACTCCATGTCCACCATATATATATGACAGTAGTACAGAAACTGTTTCCTGTCATTTTGGTTTTACATGGAAGTCAGGTGATGGTCAGCACCCACATTTTATTGGAGAATAAAAATAGTACTTTTAGAAGGCTTTGGTTTGTTTTCTTTTCCATTTCTTTTCTTTCTTTCTTGTGGACTCCTTTCCCTTTTTTGATTTCCCATTTTTCTCTTTTGTTTTGATTTTTCATTTTGACTCCAGTTTTCTGAAAATTCTTTGTTTTTAAAAAAGTTTAATCAGTATTCTAAACGAAAGCGATGTATTTCAGGTGCTACTAATAGTCTCATTCAATCATTACTCATTTCTTGCTTCTACACTTCTCTCTGTCTGTCTGTCTGTCTGTTTGTTTCTCTCTCTTTTTAAAAATATTTTTTTTTTACTAAGGTTGACATCTTGGTTCATGCATTAGACTTCTCTTTGTCCGTCTAAATGTGTTTAGCTCTGTCTGTTCATCCCTCTCTGAATCTGTCTGTGCCAGCAAACAAACAAATGCTTGATCAGCAGATCAAAACACAAGAATTATACATTAAATTGGCTGATGTATGTAGTGTTTGTAAGACCCACACAAAAGCTTAGATGAAGTCGTGTGTGTATTTCAGTACACAGAATGATTTGTGATCGTGGATTTTGGAGGGTAATAACTTTGTTAAGATTGGTTTCAAAAGGGTTGCTGGAATGTTACCTTTAATGAAAAATATCTATACGCCAACTTGCACATTGTGCTCAACTTCAGTTACTCTTACCCTTCAGGTTCTGAGATTGAAACTAACACTGTAACAGCTGGTGGCCAGCTTTGTTTTGCTGTTTCTGGGCTGTTCATCTGGAGGAGACTTCCCCTCTCACTTCAAATAACGCCTACCCTTTCTG
Organism: Monoplex corrugatus; assembly: GCA_030674185.1. Lineage (NCBI taxonomy): Eukaryota > Metazoa > Mollusca > Gastropoda > Littorinimorpha > Ranellidae > Monoplex > Monoplex corrugatus. Next base: position 168,388,949 of record CM060305.1, read on the forward strand.
CTTTTAAATCCAATTTATAAACCTACCTCTTTTCCCAGTAATGAATTCTGTGATTCCTTCTTTCCCTCAATTTGTAGAGGTCTTTTTTGTATATTGTAATGTAGTCTCTGTTGATCGCATGCATATGTCTGGTGCATGAGTGCGCTTTGATTTGAATTATCAAAATTTGGCACCATGTAGATATTGTAATTACTACCATTATTAAAAATGTTGATGAAAGTTTCAAAGATTGTGTAAAACTGGACAAGGAAGATTTAATAAGGAAGTGTATTCTGTTTCTTTCACTTCAGGTAATGTGCAAAACAAAATAATCTGTTCATTAACTTGCAACCAGGAAGTACTGACTCATAGTCATGTTGTCAGGAAATAGCACTGCAGAAATTTCCTTGTTGGAGAAAGGTTGTTCTACAGGAGCTCAGTATTACTGGCTCTGTGGACTTCCTACCAGTGGGACTTTGGCTGAATGAACTTTTGTATGGAATGTGAAGGAGCCGACATGAGAAGCATAGATCAGTGCCACTGAATCAATGGGGAAGATGTGGCAATAAAAAAGAAAAAAAAAAAAGACATGGAAAAAGGGAAAGAAAAAGCAATGTGGATGTAGTGCAAGAAAGAAAGAAACAAACAACAAACAAGCAAACAAACATACACACAGACACACAGACATACAGACAGACAGACATACAAACAAACAAACAAGTAAGCAAGCAAGGAAGCAAGCAGGCAGGCAGACAGACAGACAGACAGACAGAACAGACAGACAGACAGACAGACAGACAGACAGACAGACAGGACCCAAGATGAAAAGGTCACTTTAACAGTCTTATTTTCTTACACAAACATTGTTACAGAAAATCCTTTTTTTTTTCTATTTCTCAAGGTCACCATGATCTTGAATAAGTTTAATATGAAATGATAATTGATATATACATAGAGGACAATGGTAGACAGTCACAACAGTGAAAACATTTTAAATGTTGTCAGGTGTTCTGTTCACACACCTTCAATAACCCTTTTGACTCCCACACCCTATCCACCAACTGCAAAAACTGAACCCTTTGACTCCCTCATGCTGTCCACCAGCTTCCTGAGGGTGAGGGAATCAAAGGGTTAAGTTTTTGCTTTTCTAGCATGGTTGGCAATGCAAAACTGCTGGTGGACAGGGTATGGGAGTCAAAGGATAAAATAAAAGTGTTAATTTTGCTTTCAATACTTTCAGTCGTACTTTCGGGGGCTTTTTTGGTCCATGTAATATTGATCTTGGTACCTTTCAAACTTTTACATTCGTGGGTCCTCAACAGTCTGCACCTTCAAACAAGACTAGATAAAGATCCACTGATGACGAGCTAAGAAAGTTTTGTTCGCACAGTTTTCTCACAGACAGACAGACAGACATATAGACAGACAGACAGACAGACACACACACACACACACACACACACACACACACACACAACACACACACACACACACACACCACACACACACACACACACACACACACACACACACACACACACACACACACCACACACACACACACCACACACACACACACACATAGGCGCATACAGAGAGAGAAAGTGAGAAAGAAAGGATAGAGATAGTTTGGGTCAGTAGATGTTTATTCCAGTGTGCACATTCGTGGCTGTGGTAGCATTTGCTGACAGAAGTCATAAAATCAAAGTCTAACTCAGAGGTGAACACAGCACAGTTCAATTCAGACATCACATTTAAGTTGTTATGTGTATTTCCTTTATGAAACAGTGTCATGGGATGGATAAGGAAAAGCTAAACCATTTAGTCATTATGCAGAATGAATGACATCTTTGTGATTGTAGTGTGATGTGTATATTGTTGATGTCATACAGGCATTGTGACACAAGAATTAGAAGAAATGTATTGTACACATATATTGTTGATGTCATACAGGCACAAGAAACAGAAGAAATATATCTTGCCATACAAGTATTGGTGCACAAGAAGCATAAGAAACATATATTGTATAGATATATTGTTGATTTCATACAGACATTTCAACACAAGTAGCAGAAGAAATATATATATTATAGATAAGTTGTTGATGTCATGTAGACATTGCTGCACAAGAAGCACAAGAAGTATCTGTTGTATATGTACTCATATAGTTTTGATGTCAAACAAGCATTTTGGCACAAGAAGCAGAAGAAATGCATTGTGCACATATATTGTTGATGTCATACAGGCATTGTGCACAAGAATCAGAAGAAATGTATTGTACACATATATTGTTGATGTCATACAGGCATTGTGACACAAGAAACAGAAGAAATGTATATTGTACACATATATTGTTGATGTCATACAGGCATTGTGACACAAGAATCAGAAGAAATGTATTGTACACATATATTGTTGATGTCATACAGGCATTGTGCACAAGAAACAGAAGAAATGTATTGTACACATATATTGTTGATGTCATACAGGCATTATGACACAAGAATCAGAAGAAATGTATTGTACACATATATTTTTGATGTCATACAGGCATTGTGACACAAGAATCAGAAGACTCGTACACATATATTGTTGATGTCATACAGGTATTGTGACACAAGAATCAGAAGAAATGTATTGTACACATATATTGTTGATGTCATACAGGCATTGTGACACAAGAATCAGAAGAAATGTATTGTACACATATATTGTTGATGTCATACAGGTTGTGAATCAGAACACAAATAGAAATCAGAACAGAATGTATTGTACACATATTTTTGATTCATAAGGTATTGTGCACAAGATCAGAAATATATTGTAACATATTGTGATTAAAGATGTGACACAAGAATCAGAAGAAATGTATTGTACACATATATTGTTGATGTCATACAGGCATTGTGACACAAGAATCAGAAGAAATATATTGTACACATATATTGTTGATGTCATACAGGCATTGTGACACAAGAATCAGAAGAAATGTATTGTACACATATATTTGTTGATGTCATACAGGCATTGTGACACAAGAAGCAGAAGAAATGTATTGTACACATATATTGTTGATGTCATACAGGCATTGTGACACAAGAATCAGAAGAAATGTATTGTACACATATATTGTTGATGTCATACAGGCATTGTGACACAAGAATCAGAAGAAATGTATTGTACACATATATTGTTGATTGATGTCATACAGGCATTGTGACACAAGAATCAGAAGAAATGTATATTGTACACATATATTGTTGATTGATGTCATACAGGCATTGTGGCACAAGAAACAGAAGAAATGTATATTGTACACATATAATAATAATAATAATTACAATATTTATATAGCGCAAAATCTTGATAAAATCAAATCTAAGCGCTGAAGCAGACACACACGCAGGCACGCACGCTCGCACACACACGCACGCACACATACAGACACACACACACACACACACACACACCCACACACACATATATTGTTGATGTCATACAGGCATTGCTGCACAAGAAGCAGAAGAAATATATATATATTATATAGATTACTGTTGATGTCATACAGACATTGGTGCACAAGAAGCAAAAGAAATGTATATTATATAGATGTATTGTTCATGTCACACAGGTGTTGCTGCACAAGAAGCAGAATAAGTATATATTGTATAGATATATTGTTGATGTCATACATATATTGCTGCACAAGAAGCAGAATAAGTATATATTGTATAGATATATTGTTGATGTCATACATATATTGCTGCACAAGAGGCAGAAGAAATTATATATATTATATAGATTACTGTTGATGTCATACAGACATTGATGCACAAGAAGCAGAAGAAATGTATATTATAGAGATATATTGTTGATATCATACAGGCGTTGCTGCACAAGAAACAAAGAAGGGTAATCCACATGGCGACACTTTCCTGTCATCTACATATGTCAAATATCTGCAGCAGGCTGGAGCCAGGGTAGTGCCTGTCAGGTATATCTTTAGTTCACAGTCTTTGTGTGTGTGTTTGTGTGTGTGTGTGTTGTGTGTGTGTGCGCGTGCAGTGTGTGTGTGTGTGTGTGTGTGTGTGTGTGTGTGTGTGTGTGTGTGTGTGTGTGTGTGTGTGTGTGTGTGTGTGTGTGTGTGTGTGTTTGGGTGTGTGTGTGTGTTGTGTTGTGTGTGTGTGTGTGTGTGTGTGAGAGAGAGAGAGAGAGAGAGAGAGAGAGAGAGAGAGGTGTGTGTGTGTGTGTGTGTGTGTGTGTGTGTGTGTGTGTGTGTGTGTGTGTGTGTACAGTTTAGTATAATGTATGTTATCTCTTTGACAGTCTGCCTATATATTTTTTTCTTGCTTTTTTTTTTTAATGTATGCCATATGTAGGCTTTGTGCGTAGTGCAGACTTCATGGAAGAAATCAGTGTCAGTATTATAATGTTCTGATTGTTATCTATCTTTAGTGTAAGAAAGGTGTACAGTTTTATGAGAAATCATGATTTGTGCTTTCCTTTCTTATGCGCTTAGAATCTGAAGAGTGCCGATGAATGAGAGAGAGAGAGAGAGAGAGAGAGAGAGAGAGAGAGAGAGAGAGAGAGAGAGAGAGAGAGAGAGAGAGAGAGAGGAGAGAGAGAGAGAGAGAGATTTTGTGCTGTGTGTGTATATTATATGTGTATGTGTATGTAAACATCAAAATTTTCTGATTCAGTCTGGCCCCTCATCTTCTCACTTAGCTCTGCCCTTTCACTGACTCCTTGACAAGTCAGGTTAAATGGTGAGACATTGGCCTTCCAATTGAGAGGTCTGAGTTTGATCATGCCTGGGTACCTCCCGTCTGGTGGGTAAAAGGTGGAGATGTTTCAGATCTCCAGGGCAGTATGTGTACAAGCCAGTTAGTGCTAAGCTGCTTTTGTGCATATATGTGTGAAGAACATCAGATGCACGTGTTAGAAATCCTATGAGTCATGCCAGTGTCTGGTGGCCTATTGAAACTTGAAAATGTCCAGCATGCCTGCCCGCCAGAGTCTGTGCAGCAAGATATTGCCAGCACAGTGTGGACCAAACAGTGTATGTACGCATCTGGAAAAATTGGAATGCCAAAATAGGAAAAACAAAACAAAACAAAACAAAACAAAACAAAACAAAACAAAACAAAACACAAAACAAAACAAAACAAAAAATGGAAAAACCAACAACCCTCTCTCCTCCCAAATAGAAAAAAAACACCCCAAAACAAATCCAAACCCAACAACAACAGCAACAACAACCCTCTCTCCCATCCTCCCACCCCCACCCCCACCCCCACCCTGACTTGTGAAAATTCCTGAAGTGATGTGAACAGTGTATTTGTTTCAGGGCTGGTGAGCCTTATGAGTACTACACTGACCTCTTCTCCAAACTGAACGGGTAAGTTATGGGTGGACAGTCTGTTGGACCGGTTGTGTGTGCAACAAATCCTTTCTTGTTGGGTTTTTAGCTTTTAATATAGGATCTGAAGTTTTGAGTGGTGCTTAGGTTCTGTGCTTGGTTGTGGTCACTTGAAGCCTTTACGAGAATCAGACTAATCTGAGGCCAGCAAAGTGGTTTAATTGAACGATTACAAAACATGTACATTTCATGATTTCACATCACATATCATTATCAATATTGGGAACACATGTACAGCAACAAGTAAAAGTCTTACCAGCTGTCATGCTTGTGCTGGAGTTTTAATACATACAGTACAGTAATAAGAAACTGAACATCCCAAACTCCTTACCAAATCCATGCAGACGAAAACAAAACAAAACAAAACAAAAGAACTATCCACAAATGAAGAGTTCACGTACCTGGACAGCATTATCAGACATGACAGATAAGCAGGCAGAGGTATCAGTAACCTTCTCAGCAAAGCCAGAAATATTCTCAGAATGCTGAACAAGGTGTGGACTTCCTTCCAGTACCGTACCAACGCAAGCTGAGATGTAGCTGAGCCTTATCCTTTCCACCTTCCATTATGGCTCAGAATGCTGAAGAATGATGAAGTGACCTTACCAAGCTATCAACCTTTCATCAAAGGACACCCAAAGAATCATATGAATCTTCTAGATCAACACCATCTCCAATGAAAATTACATGCCCATTGCAGTCAAAGAGTATGGGTGCTGTCATAATGAAAAAACTATGGAGATAAATTGGACATGTCATGCGAAGAGAGCGTGGTATAATCCCTTCCATGACTGCCCTTCACTGGACACCAGAAGGAAGATAAATGAGAGGGAAATTGAAGGAAAACCAGATGATGAATAACAGAATAAGGTTTCAAGACTTACATACATGTAGAGGCTTGGCCCTTAACCAGACAGAGTGGAGAATGTTTATTGCTGCCCTCGTAACTACTAATGGCATATGCAGTTCAAGTCAGCTGTAAGTCAGTCAGTCAGTAAGTAAGTAAGTGAGTAAATGAGTAAATTGTTGTAAATAGGTGAAATAAGTGAAGTGAAGTAAAATAAGTGAGCAAGTAAGTAAGTAAGTAAGTAAGTAAGTAAGTAAGTAATGTAAGTAAGTAGGTAAGTAGGTAAGTAAGTTAGTTAATAATAATGAAAATTACAGTATTTATACAGTTCCAAATCTTGATAGTTGAAATCAAAGTGCACTCACGCACCAAGCATAGGCATACAATCAACAAAGACCACCTTAAATATTTAATGTTGAAAAAAAATTACACAAACGAGGAAAAGAAGTGGTTGTAGAATTCATTATTGGGAAAAGAGATGGGTTTTTAAATGGATGTAAAAAGTTGTAAGAATCATAGTTGTCAATATATGAACAGGCAATAATTAAACTAAAGGCTCATTAGAACAAAACTAAGTAGGCCTACTGGCAGGCACAGATTTTTAGCACAGTTGCCTCTGTCAAGCACATAGAAAATGGTAAATCAACAACAACAACAACAACACAAAACAACAACAACAACAACAACAACAACAACAACAAACTTATTCTTCATCTTTTGCACTCAAGTAGTGTTGGTTCACATGCAAAGTCAGAACAAAATGGAGGCAACTGAAATGTGGTTTTTAAGAAGAATGTTAAGAGGTCCATGGACAGCAAAGAAAACAAACGAGACAGTCTTGAAGGAGGTAGACACAAAGAAAATTAGAAAAAGACAAGCAACATTGATAGGACCTTTTATGAGGAAAGAGAAATTAGAGCACCTGGTCACAACAAGAAAGCTGAAGGGAAAGAGAACACCAGTTAGACCCAAGGAGAAAATATTGGATGGACTTGCAGGTTGACTAAAGACAGAGAGGATGGGAGATGTACTTGCAGCAACAAGGGATAGATTCGTGCAGAGGGCCATGATCGCCAACGCCCAGCGGCAGGGCACATGATGATGATAATGAGTGTTGTCTCAGATCAGGATGTGTGCGGTCATAGTAAGTGAGACTGGAGTGATCTGACCCTAGTCCTTTACCAGATACACAGTCTGATGAAAAATGAAACATTGGAATCATTTTAAACTGATATCATTATCTTTTTTGTATGCATTTTACATTGATTTATTTAATATTTATTATTGATAATTTGCGTTTGTATTATCAGGGTGCTGTTTCCTGGTGGAGGGGTCAGTCTGACGAAAGTCAGTATTCTCGCACTGGTCGTATCCTCTACAACCTCACATTACAGGTGGGTTTTGTCATCATGCTTGATGTGCTTTCTTCTACTAGTAGTATTTGTTTGAATGTTGTTTTACCAAAAAACATGAAGATTTAAGAAAGTAGATTGATACCTCACTCCATACTTGATAAACTGAAATAAACCTCAAAGAATCAGCCAGTTGTTGGTTTGTTGACTTTCAGTTTTGACTGTTCCAAAGATTATCCTGAAACAATGTGTCATTTCAGTTTTCGACGTTTCAGTTTTGACTTCTCATAAGGTTGTGTTTAAAAAAATCAGTCAGCAGTCAATTTGTGGACATTTTGGTTTATAGCGCTCATGAGACCTTGGCCATAATAAGTGCTGGCTGTGTGTTTGTTGGATGGGTGGTGGTCATGTGATATGAGAACTTTTTGTTTTTGCTCTCCCATTTTCTATACCACACTAATGGCCACGAACTCTGGGACAGTTTTTCACAATGCTTAGATGAGGATAATGAGGATGACAATCATTATGCTATGAAGTTCCATTTAGGATTGATATTTTTAAATGAGGAAGGGAGGCACCACAAACAAATTACCTAGCAAACATCAAGGAGTAGACAGGTCATAACAGTCCAGAGATTTTCAACCTGATTGACGAAAGACAGACATAGAAGACAGAGACGGAGAGCAGTGCGGGCAGCCAGCATGAAGGAGTGATACTGTAGAGTGAGTGAGAGAGTGACTGCCTGACAGGGCTGTATTCTACACTTACTTTCACGATATGTCCTGGCATCAAAAGTCGTAACACTTTATCTTAGGAACCAGAAGAACAAAAAACCAATGTAAGCGCGTATCCAACAAAACAGACAAAACAAGCGCAAATTTTCGGCCAATCAGCTTTGTCAAGCGCGAATGCACGGTCACAAATAGATCACAAACACCAAACATTTTTGGTCCCCTTCTTACCCACTGGACGAGGCGCAGGGAAGTTTTTAGTCCTGTTTTTATTATCCATTGTTGTGTGTTTGTGATCTGTTTGTGACCGTGCATTCGCGCTTGACAAAGGCTGGTTGCCGAAATTTGCGCTTGTTTTGTCTTGTTTTGTTGGATACGCGCTTATTTGGTTTCTTGTTCTTTGGTTCCTGTTTGCTTGGGCGTGGGCAGTCATACTTGTTTTGGACTTTATCTTAGGACTGATGATTGAGTTAATATATGTTAAGAGCATTTTTGGCTCTAGGGACATGAGATATGTGGAAGCAATTTTAGGTAATTTAGACCTGTTGTTACATATAGTTTAGCGTCCTTAATTGTGTTTACATTTGTATTCAGATACATTTTTTAAATCCCCTGTGTGATAAATTGAAGGGAGTGGTCAACGCCAGGGGCATCTCCTTAGATTATGTGCGCGATTGCATTGATGTGTGTACTTAATTTTCTGTTCCTTTGTTTTTCCAGTTGAAGTACTATGTGTGTATTGACACAGTTATAGCCCTAATATGGCTGCACACAGTCGGTTGGGCTTTAAGCAACAATAAGAAGAAGATCCATACTCAAACATAAAGACATTTTTGCGATGTTGGTCAGGTAATTTGATATTTGAGCATGAGACTCATTGATGCATCCATGAAGTGGATGACACTCGACTGTGTGGTGTCTGTCTTCCCACTAAACTTGGTAGTAGAGCTGGATGGGGCTGTAAAAATACCACAGTTATTTTGGCAGGATTGATGAGATTTGAACCCACAGCTTTCTAGTTGTTAGTCTGCTGTGCTGTAATGTGAGAACTTACTTTAACTCTTTCACCGCCAAGTTTCTCCGGAAACGGCACTCCTCAGTGCCAAGTATATTTTGGGCAGCCAATTTTGCAGCACAGTATGCATTTTTAAAAGCTTATATCTCAAAGACTATTAAAGATTTTCACTTACTTTTTTTTTTTGCTGTGTAAAGGGTAGATGTTGTATTTATATATGAATGCTTGCTTATGTTTATGTGTTTGATTGATTATTCCACAGATAATCTTATTATAAAGAAAAACAAACAGTTTTTTTTCCATACGGTTTATTACTTGTACTACTGACCTTATTTCGTGAGTTGTGTGCCAGATATTATAATAAATGAGGAAAAGCAATGGAAAATCTACACACAAAGTCAGCTGTCTGCTTATTCTACTCGGAGTGGTAGCCAATGCGTGTCGATTTGCAGCCATTTTGGAGAAAACGCTTCGGAGAAAACGTGATGTAAATTCTGACAGTTAACAAAGCCACACCTCGGCCTTACTGCTGAAAAACTAGGTCGCTGGGTAAAGTTTAAAAATAGCTCAGTTGCCTGCATTCACCAGTGGAGCTGACAGAATTTTTTTACCCATGTGAAAAGTTATCGTTTAGCATGACCCCTCCAAGTCGCACAAATGCGACCATGGTGGTCGTATGGGAAGTCGCTTGATTGCGACCATGGCGGAAAAAGAGTTGAGATAACTGAATTTCAAACTGATATATCAGGAAAGGTTGACGGTGACTATACAGATGGGACCAGCTTGAACACCTGCCATTTGCAAACAGGGTCCCACATTATGCAGTTGACTACCCACTGGAAGGTTGTTATATCTCCTGACCAATAATGCATGTGTCTGTATCGCTCAGACTGGTTGATGCCAGAGATATTAAGATAGTAAGCACATAAAAAGCCGTGTCATGCGTTCTTATTCTTCATGAAACTCCATAGCGACATGATTATCATCTCCATTATTGTCATCATCATCATAGCATTATAAAATTGTCCCGCCTTTTGTGGCCATTGCTGTGTTGGTTTTCTTCTGTTTAATCTTTGGATGGATGGAGTGGACATAGCCAGAGGTTTTCTTTGGATTACACACGCGAATGCATTGATATGTGTTCTTAATTTTGTTTTCCTTTTTTTTCCCTGTATACATGTATTTTGAAATGGTTATAACCCTGATATGGCTGTACACAGTCGGCCGGGCTGTAATCAAAAATAACAATAACAATTTTTGATGCATATTGCCATAAAATATAGCCAGAAAGTACTGCAGACATAATGGTCTTCATTCTCATGAACACTTTTATCCTGACTACGCTCCTGATATTGACAGGCATTTGAGAAAGGGGAGATTTTCCCCTTGTGGGGGACATGTCTGGGCTTTGAGCTGCTCAACACCATCACTGCTGGCAAAAATCTGCTGCAAGAGACAGACTCTGAGAACATGACTTTGCCTCTTGATCTGCGTCCTGGTGAGTAGGGGCACACACACACACACACACACACACACACACACACACACACACACACACACACACACACACACACATACACACACACACACACACACTCACACACACACACACACACACACACACACACACACACACACACACACACGCACATATGCATGCTCTCATGCACATATGCATGCACGCAGATGCACACACAGAGACTTATCTGCATGCTTTCACAAACATGTGCATAAACACAAAAATGCACACAAACACACAAGCACACATGTGCGTGCACACACACACACTTTTTTGTGTAGTAATTTTTAAAACCAGAAAAACACAACAACAGACTCAGAATGCTTATTTGATGCAAAACAACAACAACAACAAAAAGACAGGCACAAATGTTTGGCCAACTGGCCTTTGTCAAGCATACACAGAAGACCGCAAAGAACAATGACACAAAAATAGGGGAAAAACAATAAGACTTCTGTGATGTTTTGTCAAGTGATTTTCTTTTCTTTTAATTCGAATACAGTAAAAACTCGGATACTTTACCTTACATGCAGTATTTCTGTGGAAGATATTCTGATGTCAACATTTTTTTCTTTGGACAGTTTGCTTACAGGACAGTTTACTAACAGGGCAGTTTGATAACAGGGCAGTTTGCTAACAGGGCAGTTTGCTAACAGGGCCGTTTGATAACATAACCCTTAGGAGACTCCTGTACTGAATTTTGAAACCTGGCCCAAGGCATGTAGGTTTTGTCAGTGGTGTGAAATGATTTGAGAGTTTGTTTTAAAAGTCAGTGCAGATCCATTAAACACCGGTAAAACACTGCTTTGCAAAACAAGAATACTGGAATTTCTTTTGGCTGCCGGTTGTATTTTGCTGGGAACGGTAAAACATTCGTAACCAAAGTAAAATTTATTTTCCCAGAGTCTGCCACTAACTACTGTTTCATGATAGTTTGCACTAATTCTTTGTCGCCCAAATCACTGCTTATTATCATGAGGTGGCAATTAGAACAGCAGTTGTGTCAGCAACAGAAATAGTATTCTGTAAGGAAACGAGACATTAATTGGATATTACCGTGTAACATGGCTAAACTTTGATAGACAAGACTTACACTTGCAGGCTGATTTTCAGTGTCTCACCTGTCTCACCTGTTGGCGTCACTGGGTTCAGTGTTGGCCGCTGCACGTCTGGATGCCACCATCTCCCTCCATGCCACTCTGTCTTGATTTTCGTGGACAATTTCTTGAATATTTAGGCCACTGGTGTTGGTTATGTTCTTGATGTATGAGATTGGAGGTCTGCCTTTCTTCCTTTTTGCCTCTGTTTTTCCTTGAAAGATGATTGCCATGAGGTCCGTGTTCTTGTTGCGTGACGCATGGCCAATGTATTTTAGTCTTCTCGTGTTGATGTCTGCTAGTAGTTTTCTGGTGGTATCAGGTTCATCCAGGACAGTTTCATTAGTTCTTCTGTCTGTCCATTTGACACGTAGTAGGGTTTGCAGTGTATTTGTAAAAATATTGTCATTGGTTTTTGTGTCCCTGGGACAGGCCCTGACACTGGTTGTGGAATGACAGTTCTAGCATAATCACTGTAGATTGTCTCTCATTTATTTTTGAAATAAATGCAGACTTTCTCCTGTAATTGTGAGAAGGTGGATTGAGCTTCAAGACATTTACCAAAATTTTGAGCAAACAGTGCCCATGTCACATAACAAAAGACGTAGGTTCTGATTGCTTAATATTGCCAGCTTGTCATACACACCCACAGGACACCTTGGGAAGGGGGCAAGAATGATTCAGTAATGTAAATGGCATTGTTAGGAAACAAGTTCTTTTGGATATTATCATGCATTACATCATTAACCCTTGGACTTCCTCACTCTATCTAGGACCCTGGTGGATAGAAAACAAGTGCGACTGCCCGCGCCCAAGCAAACAGGAACCAGAAGAACAAAAAAGCCATTGTAAGCGCATGTTTAACAAAACAAGACAAAACAAGCGCAAATTTTCGGCCAACCGGCCTTTGTCAAGCGCGAACGCACGGTCACAAACAGACCACAAACACCAAACAACGGATAATAAAAACAGGACTAAAAACTTCCCTGCCGCCTACCAAAAATTTGCGCTTGTTTTGTCTTGTTTTGTTAAATACGCGCTTATATTGGTTTTCTTTTTCTTCTGGTTCCTGGTGGATAGGGTTAGAAAGTGAAAGGGTTAATTTTGACAGTTCTGTCTTGCTTTTGGTTGTGTGGCTTAGTAGATGGAGCTGTGGACTCGAGATCTAACATCTCAAGTTCGGTCTTTATCCACTTTGTAAAACATGGCCTGTTCGCTGCCTATCTTACTGTTACAGTCCTTCTGGTGGTGTATGCTGTGTGCTTTGTAGGTCTGTTTCCCTGCTTCCGTATTTCAAGACTGTTATATGTATAGACTTTTACCCAGAGAATCTGTCAGATAATCACTGGAAGTTTTGGTGGTATGCATATGAAGTTGTCTGAGTGGGATGATTCACTTGTGAATAAATTCAGATTCAGATTTACCCATTGTTTTTGTGCAGATTATAGAAAGAGTCGAATGTTGGGACAAGTTCCTGATGATGTATTGAATTACCTGAAGAATGAACCGGTCACACAGAATGAACATAAGTACGGCATCTTGGTGAAAGTGAGTTGACAGGTTTAGATGCATTGTTTGTGAGTGTGTGTGTGTGTGTGTGTGTATGTGTGTGTGTGTGTGTATGTGTGTGTATGTGTGTGTATGTGCATGTAAGTCTGTTTGACTATGTATGTGTGTGTGCATAAGTATCTCTGTGTGTGTGTGTGGTATGTGTATGTGTGTGTGTGCATGTAGATCTGTGTGTGTGTGTGTGTGTGTGTGTGTGTGTGTAGGTGTGTGTGTGTGTGTGTGTGTGTGTGTGTGTGTGTGTGTGTGTGTGTGTGTGTGTGTGTGTGTGTGTGTGTGTGTGTGTGTGTGTGTGTGTGGATGCGAATATGTATGTAAATCTGTGTATGTGTGTGCATTCACGTGTCTGTGTGTATGGCACGTGCATGTATGTATGTACATGTGTATATGTTTATGATAACCCAATGAAAATGTGTAACTGAGTACTACATGTGTGGAAGAGGATTTCAGTGGGAAGGGAGGTAAAAATACTTATTGTAGATGTGTTGCTGCCCCTGCTCTTTTGACTTGGAAGAACATATGAAATGGTTAAATGAAAGCTTGTAGTTCACATGAAAATGTTGTTTGTGCTGTTTATTCATGCCCCTAAATAACACACAGAGCCATACACACAAACATGCGCAGATGCATACACACACATATAGGGACACACAAGCACGCAGATAAACTTATTAACTCCAAACAGTTTTATTTGTTTAATTTATTTATTCATTTATTTATTTATTTATTTGTTTATTTATCTGACCACATATCTCCTCTCCTGGCACAACTTCACTGGCTCCCTGTATCAAAGCGCATACAGTACAAACTAGACACCATGTGCTACAAAAGCCTCAATAACGCAGCCCCCGATTACCTGTCAAGCCTACTTGAGATCTATGTTCCCTCACGTACCCTCCGCTCTGCCTCCGATCCTCTGACTTTTCGCTTTCCACGCACTAAGCTCAATACCTATGGTCCACGAGCCTTCTCTGTTTCTGGTCCACTCTCCTGGAACAAACTTCCTCTCTCAGTCCGTCAGCAACCTACTTTTGCCTCCTTCAAGTCCGCTCTCAAAACTCACCTTTTCTCCTCTGCATAAAATCCTAACCTCACTCAACCCCCCTCTGCAGCCTGTCTCCGCTCGGAGGGGAATCACTTTGTTTTAATATATAATTGTATATGATGTGCTCTCTGTGGTTTTCCATTGGTTTTATTCTTGCTTTTATTGCTTTTATTCTTTTCTCCCCGTTTGTGGCCATGCATGTGTGTGTGTGTGTGTGTGTGTGTGTGTGTGTGTGTGTGTGTGTGCGTGCGTGCGTGCGTGCGTGCGTGCGTGCGTGTGTGCGTGTGTGCGTGTGTGTCTTTTCGGCGCTTGGATTTGATTTTGTCGAGATTTGCGCTATATAAATATTGTAATTATTATGTATGCATGTGCGTACGTATGTATGTATGTATGTATGTATGTATGTATGTATACGCTTAGATTTATGTATGTATGTATGTGTGCATGTATACGCTCAGCTTAGATTTATGTATGTAAGTATGTATGCATGTATGTATGCATGTATGCGCTCATATGTATGTAGGTATGTATGCATGTATACGCTCAGCGCTTAGATTTGATTTTGTCAAGATTTTGCGCTATATAAATAAAATATATTATTAAAATATATTATTATTATTATTTATTTATTCATTTAAAATTTTTTTTTTTTTTATGCTAATGCCAAACTCTGATATTTGGCATTACTATGTTAAAAATCTTTTATGATGATGATGATGATAATGATTTGAAAGTCACATTTAATTTGTTATTCATTGTGCTGGTCTGATTTAAAAGTAATAGTCATCAATTGGGGGGGGGGGGGGGGGGGGGGGAGGGAAGAAAAAGAAAATAAAAATCTGTAGTATAACATTTCTTGATATCTTCCATTTTTGTGTCTGAATAAATTTATTCCAAGCTCACAGATAAGCTAATGTATAATTTTTGTATTCTGTTGAAAAAAAAAAGGCATAACAATTGCTGAGGAAATTTATACTGTTTGTTTCAGTGCGCTAACTGGATTTGATATCTGGGTGCATGAGCACCTTTTAAAGATTGATACTGTCTTTGCTTTGTTGTTGTTCGGTGTGTGTGTTTATTTTCGTAATTCTGTCGAAAATTGCTCAATCAGAGTAATAGGATGAACACATGTTGAATCTTAACATTTCTTCCTTGGCTCACTTGTGCTGTGAATTTTACACAATTCTGCTGTTTGTTCTTCTGGACTCAAATGCATGCATGATTATTGTTTTGCCCACGCTGTGCAAACCTTTAGGTGCTGCACAGTCTGTGTACTAGGTCTTTGTTGGGTGTCTTGGTGGGTGTTTTCATGCTTCTTTAAATCTGAGTGTTTTCATATTTCTTTAAATCCCCAGTCACTGACATTGACTTACAGGATCTTTAACAAGCACACTTGATGTTCTGTACACATGAAGGCAGCTTAGGCACTTAGTGGCCTGCACACATGTTGACCTGGGAGATCAGAAAAACCTCCACCCTTTACTCACCAGGTAGGAGGTACCCAGGCAAGATTGAACCTCAGATATTCAGATTGGTCGAATGGTTCAAGCGTTTGCCTGCCAGTAACTAAACTCAAGGTTCCAGGGTTCGCTCCCCGTAGAGGCCCTGACTTTTCTCCTCAGTTTGACTGGAAAATCAAACTGAAGGTCTAGTCCTTCGGAAAGTGTCGAAAAATCAGTCGGACCTGTGTGCCTTCTGGCTGCGCATGCTAAGATCTTACGGCAGTTGAAAATCATGAAGAGCAGGGCATTGCCTGGCTGCCTTGATATAAAACATTGGAGAGATAGGTTGATTTCCCAGGTCGCTTTTCTTGAAGATCAATTAGCCTTCTTGCCTTTCTGAAGTCTTGGTAAGAAAAAAAAAGGAGAATATGAATATGAATTTTAATTGAGGGAGAGGGGATGGGCGCTGCCCTCATGGTGCTGGCCCTGGGAAAAGTTGAGGTCTCTGCCCTGTGACCCCAGGGTTATGGAACTATCTAGATAGGACTTCAGGACTTGTCCAGCTTGTGGGTTTATGTGTAGGCTTAAGGCTTGTGCCATGATCATTCTGAATCTTCTCCTTCACATGGCACCTGCGACATCAATGCATATAGAATTCATTCCGAGCGTGGAGACGTCATCTTCAGAAACTGACACTGAAACTGAAACTTGATGTGTAAGACATCTTACTACCGTCTGTCAGGTTTGCTTGCGACTGCATGTGTCTACAAGTGTTGTTGTTTTGAACTGATGTATGTTGTGTGAATTATCCCTGTGTGTACCTGTAGGTATTGTGATGTTTGCATACCTGTTTTCAGGTGTTCAACGGCCACCCAGTACTGAGAAACTTCTACCATGTATTGTCCACCAATGTTGGAGGAAACAAGGAAGAATTTGTTTCTACTTTTGAAGGTATGATTTAAAAACTTTTCTCCTAGTGGTATCTTTTGTGTGTCACTTTTGATTGAAAAACAAGTATCCTATTTCATGCTTTTTTTCTGTGTATATTACTTTATAATAACAAAAATATTTTATGGTTTATTTCTGTCTGTCTATCGTTCCATTTCCATGTTTGTTTTTGGTAATTTTTTTCTAGATAGTGTCATGCTTGAACACAGGGAATTTTGTAAGGTTGTAAAGGTGGATTATTAATACAGAGGGGGTGCAAAAGTAGGTATACAGTAAGTATCACATCATTATTACAATGCTTAATTCATTAAAATTATTAGCTTATTAAGTTAGTTGCCCTTATTTTCGATATTTTCAGTGTCATTTATTATATTTTATCGTAACTAATAATATGCATGTACTTTTATCCTAACTTTTTATTTTTTTATTTTTTGCAGGTAAAGCGGCAATTTAATTTAGATTTAAGCGGCAATTTAATATAACCATGGCTGGTAATTTGACAGACGAGGAGCGCAAATGGATTTTAAAACAATACTGGAAGACAGATGGACTTCTTTTTTGGGGGATATGTAAAGGAAAGGGTTTTCGCACGCAAGCCGCACACTGTTAATGACATGATTCAGTTCATCTTGCAGGCTTGTCAAAAAACTGATGCTGATAAAGATCTTTGTGTTAGAGTGTGCATGAGTGTCCGCTCTCGATTAGAGGAGTGTGTGAACACCGACGGCAAGCAGTTTGAATATCTGAGGGATTAAGGCTGTGCTTGTTATTACATTTATATGCAATTATTCATTTGTTTAAATAATAAATGCAATGAGTATTGTACGTGTTTTCTTTTTTTCATAACTGTATACCTACTTTTGCACCCCCCTGTATAAAGCATACAGCAATGGGTTTATCAGGTTAAATAATGGATTATAATAGAAAGCTGTAGATTGTGTATTTCCGCTGCTAGTGCAGCATAATGAGATGTATGTCTCCTCTTCAGTGTGGAAGAGAGAAGGAGGAGAGTTTAGAGGAAGAGAAGAGTTGAACAGAGCTGGTTCTGGTGGTTTTAAGTAGTAAAGAGTACTGATCTCCTTATGATTGGTTATAATGCTACATTTGATTCCATTGATAGATAATGTTGTGTGTATTAACATAGTGCCCATAAGAAGGTATTATTTCAAGGACGTTTTCTGTTGGCTTTAAATAAAAAGAGTACTGATCTTCTTATGATTGGTTATAATGCTACATTTGGTTCTATTGATAGATAATGTTGTGTGTATTAACTTAGTGCCCATAAGAAGGTATTATTTCATGGACTTTTTCTGTTGGCTTTAAGTAATTAAGAGTACTGATCTCCTTATGATTGTTTATAATGCTACATTTGGTTTGAATGATAGATAATGTTTATATTAACTTAGTATCTGTAAGAAAGTGTTATTTCAAGGACTCACATGTGCATAGACTTTATACACAGGTTTATGGTGTGTGCTATGTTCAGTTTACATTTCTGTTGCA
Source organism: Monoplex corrugatus (assembly GCA_030674185.1). Taxonomy (NCBI): domain Eukaryota; kingdom Metazoa; phylum Mollusca; class Gastropoda; order Littorinimorpha; family Ranellidae; genus Monoplex; species Monoplex corrugatus. The sequence continues at coordinate 168,407,412 of CM060305.1, forward strand.
TGACATTTGTGGTGCAGTACATTTGATAATGGCTGTGTACTGTGAACCCGTCCTGAGGTCCCTTAAGCTCAGTTGTTAGAGCATCATGCTGATAATGCAGGGGTTGTGGGTTCAGCCTTTGACAGTGCCACTGTTTTTTTCCTGGCAGGTTGGTTGTTTTGGTAGAACCATGGACTCAAGGTCTGGCCAGCTCACAGGTTTATGTGCAGGCTTAAGGCTTGTGCCGTGATCATTCTGGATCTTCTCCATCACATGGCACCTGTGACATTAGCGCATATGGAATTCATTCTGAGCGCAGGGATGTCACCTTGAGAAATTGAAACTGAAACGAGATCTGATATCTCCAGTTCAGTCCCAGCCTTTAACATTAAAAAGTGACCTGTTCACTGCCCAACTTAATGTTTCTGTCATTCTGATGGTGTCGGCTTAGTGTTACATAGGCACCTCTTTCCCTCCCCCTCCCTATTTCAAGACCTTGTCAGTGCATAGAGTTTTGCACAAGCTTAGGGAGTCTGGCAGATTTGGGTGGAGTGCATATGGAAATACCTGAATGCAATGAATCCCTCTTGAACAAACTCCAAACTCCCAACTTCTGTGTGAGGACTTGAGCCATCTGAACCTGTAACTTGAACCTTATCATTTTTTTTCTTCAAAAATGTATTTGTGGTAGCCTGTATATACAGGGGGGTGCAGAAGTAGGTATACAGTAAGTATCACATCATTATTATAATGCTTAATTCCGCTGTCAATTAGAGGAGTATGTGAATACCGACGGCAAGCAGTCTGAGTATCTGAGGGATTAAGGCTGTGCTTGTTATTACATGTATATGCAATATTCGTTTGTTTGTATACTAAATGCAATGAGTATTGTACGTGTTTTCTTTTTTCATAATTGTACGTGTTTTCTTTTTTCATAACTGTATACCTACTTTTGCACCCCCCTGTATTTGCATCTTTGTAGTGTCAACTTTTATGTTTGATGTGCCCTTCAGCGTACAAATACCCCATCTATGGGACACAGTGGCACCCGGAGAAGAACGCTTTCAACTGGAACCCTCACTATGTGATTAACCACAGTCAGCATGCTGTGCGAGTCGCTCAGTACTTTGCCAACTTCTTTGTGGGGCAAGGTGAGTGGTGGTACTTGGAGGTGTCTTAAGTATCTTGATTTTAAATTATGTTGGTTTTTTTTTTTTATTGTCATCATGAAAACTTTGTGGAATGTCTGGCATCTGTACCTTTACAGATACAATTACAGGCTGCTGTTTCTATGACAGAATTTGTTTTATCTATCAATATCTGTTTCCAGTTCTTTTTGGAACTGATGAAAGGGGAGATAGAATCAGACTAGTCCCTGTATGTGTGTGCTTGTGTATTTGTGTGTGTGTGTGTGTGTGTGTGTGCATGTGTGTGAGTTGTGTGTGTGTGTGTGTGTGTGTGTGTGTGAGAGTGTGTGTGTGTGTGTGTGTTTGGTGTGTGTGTGTGTGTGTGTGTGTGTGTGTGTGTGTGTGTGGTGGGGTGGGAGATAGACTAGTCTGCATGTGTATGTGTGTGTGTGTGTGGTGGGGTGGGAGATAGACTAGTCTGCATGTGTATGTGTGTGTGTGTGTGGACAAAAACATGTTAGTAGGAATTGCTTAGATTTTTATGGATGAATCTTTAAACTAGTTTTATAATTGCATCTTTAATGGAGAAGTGACATCAAGTATGACACACGTCATACAAATAATGACAACAGTGTAACCTAATAATAATAATAATAATATATTTTATTTATATAGCGCAAAATCTTGACAAAATCAAATCTAAGCGCTGAGCGTATACATGCATACATACCTACATACATATGAGCGTATACATGCATACATACATGCTTACATACTTACATACATAAATCTAAGCTGAGCGTATACATGCATGCATACATACATACATAAATCTAAGCGTATACATACATACATACATACATACATACGTACGCACATGCATACATAATAATTACAATATTTATATAGCGCAAATCTCGACAAAATCAAATCCAAGCGCCGAAAAGACACACACGCACACACGCACGCACGCACGCACGCACACACACACACACACACACACACACACACACACACACACACACACACACACACACACACACACACACACACACACACACACACACACACACACACACACACACACACACACACACACACACACACACACACACATGCATGGCCACAAATGGGGAGAAAAGAATAAAAGCAATAAAAGCAAGAATAAAACCAATGGAAAACCACAGAGAGCACATCATATACAATTATATATTAAAACAAAGTGATTCCCCTCCGAGCGGAGACAGGCTGCAAGGGGGGGTTGAGTGAGGTTAGGATTTTATGCAGAGGAGAAAAGGTGAGTTTTGAGAGCGGACTTGAAGGAGGCAAAAGTAGGTTGCTGACGGACTGAGAGAGGAAGTTTGTTCCAGGAGAGTGGACCAGAAACAGAGAAGGCTTGTGGACCATAGGTATTGAGCTTAGTGCGTGGAAAGCGAAAAGTCAGAGGATCGGAGGCAGAGCGGAGGGTTTAATCTGTTTAGATCAATGTTAATAAGTATGGAAACATGTGCTCTGGACTCTGTGATATTAGAAAATCAAACCTGAGATGGATGCTAATTTTGAGCATTGATCATGATTATTTCAAGAATTTGAAAGACCAGTATTTGACTTGCTCACAAAGAAGAAGTTCCTGATATTAATTTGGAAATGTTGCTGTTGTTGGCTGCTGTGAAAACATTGAAAAATACTCCATGCTGCAATCTAAAGCCTGCCTTTATTTTTTTCCACAGCTCGCAAGAGCACACACCGATTCCCCTCAGTGGAAGCAGAGTCAGCGGCTGTGATTGAAAACTTCAGCCCTGTCTACTTCGCCAATGGCACCTTCAACAACTTTTACTATTTCAACTTCACTAAGTCTGCCCTTCAGAACATGAAAGCTTCAGGACAATCTGCATACTTTTAAGTGTGTTGGTTGGGTTTTTTGGTGCTTCTTTGAAAAATGGTTTGCAGAGTGATTGTTATTTGATGTAATGAGTATATTTTCTCTTTCATGACTTGTAGAATCAACAAGTATGGGTTTGTAGAATTCAAGACTTGTAGTAATCAACAAGTATGGGTTTGTAGAATTCAAGACTTGTAGTAATCAACAAGTATGGGTTTGTAGAATGAATTTAAGACTTGTAGTAATCAACAAGTATGGGTTTGTAGAATTCAAGACTTGTAGTAATCAACAAGTATGGGTTTGTAGAATGAATTCAAGACTTGTAGTAATCAACAAATATGGGTTTGTAGAATGAATTTAAGACTTGTAGTAATCAACAAGTATGGGTTTGTAGAATTCAAGACTTGTAGTAATCAACAAGTATGGGTTTGTAGAATTCAAGACTTGTAGTAATCAACAAGTATGGGTTTGTAGAATGAATTCAAGACTTGTAGTAATCAACAGTATGGGTTTGTAGAATGAATTCAAGACTTGTAGTAATCAACAAATATGGGTTTGTAGAATGAATTTAAGACTTGTAGTAATCAACAAGTATGGGTTTGTAGAATGAATTCAAGACTTGTAGTAATCAACAAGTATGGGTTTGTAGAATTCAAGACTTGTAGTAATCAACAAGTATGGGTGTGTAGAATGAATTCAAGACTTGTAGTAATCAACAAGTATGGGTTTGTAGAATTCAAGACTTGTAGTAATCAACAAGTATGGGTTTGTAGAATGAATTCAAGACTTGTAGTAATCAACAAGTATGGGTTTGTAGAATGAATTCAAGACTTGTAGTAATCAACAAGTATGGGTTTGTAGAATTCAAGACTTGTAGTAATCAACAAGTATGGGTTTGTAGAATTCAAGACTTGTAGTAATCAACAAGTATGGGTTTGTAGAATTCAAGACTTGTAGTAATCAACAAGTATGGGTTTGTAGAATGAATTCAAGACTTGTAGTAATCAACAAATATGGGTTTGTAGAATTCAAGACTTGTAGTAATCAACAAGTATGGGTTTGTAGAATTCAAGACTTGTAGTAATCAACAAGTATGGGTTTGTAGAATTCAAGACTTGTAGTAATCAACAAATATGGGTTTGTAGAATGAATTTAAGACTTGTAGTAATCAACAAGTATGGGTTTGTAGAATTCAAGACTTGTAGAATCAACAAGTATGGGTTTGTAGAATTCAAGACTTGTAGAATCAACAAGTATGGGTTTGTAGAATTCAAGACTTGTAGTAATCAACAAGTATGGGTTTGTAGAATGAATTTAAGACTTGTAGTAATCAACAAATATGGGTTTGTAGAATTCAAGACTTGTAGTAATCAACAAATATGGGTTTGTAGAATTCAAGACTTGTAGTAATCAACAAATATGGGTTTGTAGAATTCAAGACTTGTAGTAATCAACAAATATGGGTTTGTAGAATTCAAGACTTGTAGTAATCAACAAGTATGGGTTTGTAGAATTCAAGACTTGTAGTAATCAACAAATATGGGTTTGTAGAATGAATTCAAGACTTGTAGTAATCAACAAGTATGGGTTTGTAGAATGAATTCAAGACTTGTAGTAATCAACAAATATGGGTTTGTAGAATTCAAGACTTGTAGTAATCAACAAGTATGGGTTTGTAGAATTCAAGACTTGTAGTAATCAACAAATATGGGTTTGTAGAATTCAAGACTTGTAGTAATCAACAAGTATGGGTTTGTAGAATTCAAGACTTGTAATCAACAAGTATGGGTTTGTAGAATTCAAGACTTGTAATCAACAAGTATGGGTTTGTAGAATTCAAGACTTGTAGTAATCAACAAATATGGGTTTGTAGAATTCAAGACTTGTAGTAATCAACAAGTATGGGTTTGTAGAATTCAAGACTTGTAGTAATCAACAAATATGGGTTTGTAGAATTCAAGACTTGTAGTAATCAACAAGTATGGGTTTGTAGAATTCAAGACTTGTAGTAATCAACAAGTATGGGTTTGTAGAATTCAAGATGCCTTTTTATCATAAAACTGAACCAAAGGGAAAGAAAATAAGAAATACGTGTAAAATATGTGGTTATGATAAATATTTTTCCGCTGAAGTGAACACTGCTAATGATCAGGTCACTCCTGAAGTTTTCACTTTCCCTTCTTTTCAGTTTTGTTAAAAATTTTTTGACTCATTTGAGTTTGTCGGAATAAACATGGAAAGGACGTTTTTTGACTTTAAATGGGTTTTAAGTTTAGATTTAACACATATTACCAGGACAGAATGTGCAACAATATATGTCGACTTACAGTTTTATATTCTCCGGTTTGCGTGTTTTAAGATAATTAAGTAAAGAGTTTGGATTGATTCATATTTTGAATATTTCTACAAAATGAGAAACTTTGTTTTAAGGCAAAGAATTCTGCAAAAAAGGTTTCGGGGTTTCTAGGAATTGTGCTGCTTCATATCTGTCATGTCACATGACATCCAGCATTTATCTTGTGTATATTTTATGCAGAATTTATCTTCTATATACTGTATCTGGCATTTGTCTTTTGTATACTCAAACCAGCAAATGATTACATGTACTATACCGTGATTCACGAGTGCCTCTTCCTTTGGCATCCACTGTCTTCTGCCACATTCATATTTCGCTCAGTTCCAGGCTTGAAAAGCATTTGTGTTTCACAGCCTTCTAGCCAATTTCTTTCTCCTTCTTTGTCAGTCTCTGTACTGTCTTTTCTAGCAAGCTTTCCCCTTGGATGAAGACATGATTATTCCAACACAGCAAACAAACACAGCAACACACTCAGAAATGTAAAAAGGTGAAAAACTTAACTGAGAAAAATTCAAGATGTGGCAAAGATGGTGGATGCCGAAGGAAGAGGTATTCATGAGTCACTGTAAGTATGTTTATTGAATGTTATTTCAGGGGGGAAAATGTTGTTTTATTTTGTCTTTTGGAATGTTCATTGTAAAGAAATGAAAGTTCCTGACAGAATTAAGCCAGTAGAGAATGCTTCCTGGCCCTGCCATTTATGTACTGAATAAAAGTGATTTTCTTGCAGAGTCTGTTTTGGACTAAATGTTACAAGCTTTGAACAGAAAATGTAGACAGGCATGTATTTCTCAAAATTTTTCTGAGATGTTGAAATTTTTTTAATGGTTAATATGACATGCTTCTTCTTAAATGGAAAATGTTAATATGATGGAGGTTTATGGCAAAGGTTACTGCATGATAGATAATTGTTTCAATCATTTTTAAACATAGTCATGTTGACTGATATAATTGTAAGAGGGGATGATTAAATAGCCACTTGCTGTATTGTTGTTTGGAAATCTGATTACTCTTTTCAATATTTGTTCTTGACATTTATTTTTTAAATGTGCTGAAAATGTTTGTTATAAACTTAGAAACCTGTTTTACACTTGTACTTTTTTAAGCCAAAAGGATTTGTTATAAGAAACATTTTTAACACTTGTTATTTGAATCACAATCACTGCATTTTAACACTTGGTACTTGAATCACATTCACTGCCTTTGACCAGATTCAGCTGTAGCTGGTCCATGTGCTCAGTTGTTACAGCGCCACACTCATAATGCAGTGGTTGTGGGTTCAACTCTCAAGCAGGCCCTGTTTCTTTTTTATGATCCATTTGCTCAGTTGTTACAGCACCATACTCATGATGCGGTGGTTGTGGGTTCAATCCTTGGGTGGGCCACTTTGTCTTACAGCGCATAGGGCTTGTGTGCAGGCTTAACCGTTTGACTCCCACACCCTATCCACCAACTGCAAAAACTTAACCCTTTGATCCCTCACCCTATCCACCAGCTACCTATATTATAGGATGAGAGAATCAAAGGATTAAGCTTTTGTTTTGCCAGCATGGTTGACAATGCAGGATGCTGGTGGACCGGGTGTGAGATTCAAAGGGTTAAGGCTTATGCCATGATCATTCTGGATCTTCTCCATCACATGGCATCAGTGGCCTGAATGCACATGGAATTGATTCCGAGCGTGGAAACATTTTATCAAGAATGCGAAGCTGTGGAATGATTTCTAGCCATGCCGATTTAGTTAATATTTTTTATAATTTTTTTTTCACAGTGAGGTGCACATATGTACACAAAACGATCAGTTCTTGTATTTTCTCTTACGGTGTTATGTGTTACCAAAGGAATATGTACTTGTGCGCAACAAAGGTTTTGAGGTGAAATGTTTAGACTGCTGTAGGATATAATTGAGACCACAATGTGCATACAAAATGAACCTTTCTGCATTTTTTCCTGCTCAGCAAACATCAGGGTAGTCTTGCTATTTTTCCCGCAGTTTTCTGTAATTTGTTCTTCGTTGTCTGTTGTATTATGCTTGACAAATGCCAGTCGGCCTGAAAATACGCACCCGTCTTAGGTTTTTGTGTATCCAGTGTGCATTCTCATACTATTTTTGTGTATCCAGTGTGCATTCTCATACTGTTTTTGTGTATCCAGTGTGCATTCTCATACTGTTTTTGTGTATCCAGTGTGCATTCTCATACTGTTTTTGTGTATCCAGTGTGCATTCTCATACTGTTTTTGTGTATCCAGTGTGCATTCTCATACTATTTTTGTGTATTCAGTGTGCATTCTCATACTGTTTTTGTGTATCCAGTGTGCATTCTCATACTGTTTTTGTGTGTGTGGGATTTCTGTTTACTTGAATGCTGGCAGTCACTTTGTTTAGATTTTCAATCTTTTTGGTAATTTTGAGTTTATCTTACTATTCATACTGATGACAGTGCAAATAAATATTTTGGTAACATGCATGATTTACATTTCTGTCTTAACCCTTTGACTGCTGCACCCTGTACACCAGTATCCTGCATTGTCAACCATGCTAGCAAAGCAAAAATTTAACTCTTTGATTCCCTCACCCAATCCTTCAGCTTCCTGCAGGAAGCTGATGGATAGGGTGACGGAATCAAAGGGTTAAATTTTTGCAGTAGGCATGGATAGGAGTCTAATGCTTAAGTATAACAGGCTGCCAAGGGAAATAATCTTACATATTGTGGGAGAAAACTGGGTGTATGTTGTGAAAGAGTTAACTCTGTGCCAAATTTCACTGTCATGTTCCGCTTTAGTAGAACACAGACTGCTGATGTTTTCATTTTCACTGCTACTGAGCTCTATTTGATCTTCATTGCTGCCCTAGATGGCAGTGGCATAGTGGTAGTAATTAACTATGGGAGCTCTAACTGAAGACTGAGTATATTGGATATACTAGTCATTTTGCAAGATGCACACTGAATCATAAGACCCTTTCATTCACATCTTGGTTTTTTAAAATTTTCTTTATTCATAGTGATATTAAAATGTTGTACATGGAACACATTCATTTATGTACTGAATCTTCTCTGAATTATTCATCCGCAAGCATATTTACGTTTTGATGTGCATATGTTACCTGATGAGATGATCCTGTGTAAACTTACTGGCTGTTAATTCACCCATATAATTAAAATCTTCAAACACATTTGGTCCCCTTCTTACCCACTGGACGAGGCGGCAGGGAAGTTTTTAGTCCTGTTTTTATTATCCATTGTTTGGTGTTTGTGATCTGTTTGTGACCGTTCATTCGCGCTTTGTTGGCCGAAAATTTGCGCTTGTTTTGTCTTGTTTTGTTGGATACATGCTTACATTGGTTTTCTTGTTCTTCTGGTTCCTGTTTGCTTGGGCGCGGGCAGTCACACTTGTTTTAGATTTGGCTTGTTTAATTCTGAGGCATACTCTGCCTTTTTAACTTTCATTCATGTAACCAGTTGGTGATTATCTGCAATAGGGATGATACCAAAATCTTTTTATACATGTGAAGTATGCAACTGAAGTTAGTGTCTTGAATTGCACCATATTTTAAAAACAGATGAATGAACAGTTATTTCAAGTTAAGACAGTGTAATCAATCTGTTGTTAAGTTTGATTGATGGTTGATAAGGTGTTCAACTGATACATGAAATAAACAAAAGTCACAGGGAGTAATAATATTATTATGACAGTATTATATCACATGATGAATCATGCTGCGGTCAGGTGCCCTGTCTTTCAGTTCTTCAGTGAGGAACCTATGAAGTCAAAATGTCTGATGAAACAAACAAACAAAAAAGCGATATAAAGCCAAATAAGAGTCCCATTTCATTTTGATTTTAAATGATTTCATTACTATTTGATTGTATAGTTTTTTGTATGTATACTTGAATTTGGAGCTGACATTTGATTTATGCTCTGGAACTGGGAATTGATATTCAGAATTTGTCCTTGCAAAGTTGTTCTTGCATTAACTGTAAAAGTTTAATATGCCTGTATTATTTCTATTTGTGCCTTGCAGAAACATGAATTAAAAAAATTGTCTTGAGCTCAAAGGAAAAATTGGGAGGGAGTGTTATCAGAGATGCAACACTTTATGCTGTGTATGGTGGGGCATGATGGCAGCCTAGGATATTTGTCTCAGTCTGTGTGGCAGTGAAGGGGGTCATGAGTGAAGTCCTTCACTTTGTGATGCTTTAATGTGCACATCATAAACAGCTGTGTTGCCCGCACAGTGCATGTGTGTGTGCTAGTGACATAGAGTGAGAGATTAGTACCTTGCTTTATGACATGCCATGTACATGGGTCTTGCAGTGATGGCTTGTGGCTTGGTGCATACAACGTTGCATCTACTGCTACTACAGCTACTGCAACTACTATTACTATGACTACTACTACTACTGTTACTAACTGCTGCTACTACTATTGCTGCTGCTGCTGCTGCTACTACTACTACTACTACTACTACTACTACTACTACTACTACTACTGACAACTTGTACAGTGCCTCATTTGACAAGAGCCCTATGCATGTCACAAAGCATGAGAGGCAAAGGCAGACACATGTAAAAGCAAGCACATGTCAACCCCTATGGCTGTAATGAAAACAGATGCAGCATAATAACACAGTGTTAAGGACGCTGTAATGAAAACAGATTCAGCATAATAACACAGTGTTAAGGAAGCAATGAAAAGAATCATAATAACATAACATATCCACTTCATATTTCAGTAGGAGAAGAAAACTCAGGACTAGTCGACTGCACAGACCATATCATTTTATAGTTCAGAGATATATCATGCACTCGCAGATTGACGGTTAGTGTCGATCAAGGGAGACAATGATCACAAGGGAAATTCATTCACTCTGTACATACATGGGCTGGGTGGTTCTTTTGATAAAACTGTGGACCCAAGATATGAATATCTCGAGTTCAATCCCAGCCTGTAATATTACAAACTGGCCTGTTCGCTGGCCTGTGTTAATGTTTCCATCGTTCTGGTGGTGTCAACATAAGTGTTTCATGTGTCTCTCCTCCCCCCAGTCCCCATTTCAAAACTTTGCCTGTGCATACAGTTATCATGTGGGACGGTCTGCAAGATAATTGCTGGTAGATTTGGGTAGAACGCTTATATAGGGTTATCTTGCGGGACGGTCTGCAAGATAATTGCTGGTAGATTTGGGTAGAACACTTATATAGGGTTATCGTGCGGGACGGTCTGCAAGATAATTGCTGGTAGGTTTGGGTAGAACACTTATATAGGGTTATCATGCGGGACGGTCTGCAAGGTAATTGCTGGTAGATTTGGGTGGAACGCTTATATAGAATTGTCCCAGTGCTATGCAAGATAATTGCTGGTAGATTGGGTGGAACACTTCTATAGAATTGTCCCAGTGCTATGATTTTCCTCATGAACAAACTCCAAACTCTCTTGCATGTGTCTATAATATGCTTTACGAGTTTTGGGGCACATAGTTAAGAAGAAACATCTGATACTGCTGTAATGTATAACTATAATTACAATTAATAATTACAATATTTATATAGCACAAAATCTTGATAAAATCAAATCTAAGCGCTGAATCAAATCTAATAACTGGGACCATAAGGTACACAAAAGCTGAAATATTTGCATATTTTGAGTTTTTCTTAATACTAATCTAACAAAAGAAAGCAAAACAATTTGGCCCCCCCCCTGAGAAAAAATGATAAATATTATGATACCATACATTTACTTCTGTATGATTTATAGATCTACAAGGGGTGTTATGTGTGTTTGAAAAACTTTCATGTACCTTTAACTAAGCAACATAACTCTTGAGAGTCATGGAGTTATCTCCCATGTAGAATTTCTCAAATCCAACACAGTTGGCGCTAGCTGAATGGGTAGCGCAAACTGTGTTGGATTTGAGAAATTCTACATGGGAGATAACTCCGTGACTCTCAAGTGTTATGTTGCTTAGTTAATATTTAAAATTCTGGCTGTTTTCCTCTTATTTCCTTTGGTGTTTCATGTACCTTGTTAATGTTAATGGAGATGAGGAGAGCCATGATGTAGTGTGTGTGTGTGTATGTAACGGTGTGACACAACATTTGTGTGATGTGACACAGGATGTCTCTACATTTCATCGTAATGCTCTGTGCTGTGGTACTCTGCAAGATATTGTATTTGCACTACACTGCACTGCACTGTACTACACTGCACTACGCCACACCACGCCATGCCATGCCATGCCACGCCACACCACACCACACCACACCACACCACACACCATACCATACCACATCACACACCACACCACACCACACCATATCATACCACATCACACCACACGGCACCATACTTCATCACACCACACCACACCACACCATACCACACTTAACCATACCACACCATACCATACCATACCACATCACACCACACCACACCATACTTCATCACACTACACCACACCACACCATACCATACCACATCACACCACACCACACCATACTTCATCACACCACACCACACAACCCACACCACACACTAACCACACCAACCACACCATACCACACACACACCACACCATACCAACATCACACCACACCATACTTCACCACATCACACCATACTACACCACACCATACCACACTTAACCACACCACACCACACCACACCACACCACATCACACACACGACACGACACGACACGACACGACACGACACGACACGACACGACACGCACGACGACGCTACGCTACGCTACGCTACGCTACGCTACGCTACGCTACACTACACTACACTACACTGCACTGCACTGCACTACATCACACACCACACCACACCACACCACGACATATCCCACTACACTACACTACGCTACACTACGCTACGCTACACTACACTACACTACACTGTGCCATGCCAAACCACACCCCACCACATCACACCACACCACACCACACCACACCACACTACAGTGCATATCACTAAACTACCCTACACTACACTGTCCTACACTTTAATTTTGTTAACTTTTTAACAATTACGTTTCAGTGTGATTGTATGAATCTGTTCAGGTTTTGGGCTGAATGCTTCATCAATTGACATACATGTAATTTTTCCATTCCCAGCTGTATTTTTTTTAATGACAGTGACCAAATTGTATTTTTAATGACAGTGACCAAGTTGTATTTTTAATAACAGTGACCAAGCTGTATTTTTTTTAATGACAGTGACCAAGTTGTATTTTTAATGACACTGACCAAGTTGTATTTTTAATGACAGTTACCAAGTTGTATTTTTAATGACAGTGACCAAGTTGTATTTTTTTTAAAGACAGTGACCAAGTTGTATTATTTTTAATGACAGTGACCAAGTTGTATTTTTAATGACAGTGACCAAGTTGTATTTTTAATGACAGTGACCAAGTTGTATTTTTTTAATGACAGTGACCAAGTTGTATTATTTTTAATGACAGTGTACCAAGTTG
>CM060305.1:168432735-168435235 GCA_030674185.1 Monoplex corrugatus
AGAATTCACTGTCGGGAAAAGAGGTGTTTTTTAAAAACTGGATTTAAAAGCAGAAAGGGCAGGTGTTAGGCGAAGGCAGAGCGGAAGTCTATTCCTGGCAGACGGCTCTGAGACGTCAGAAGAACGCTGACCAACAGTTGATGGTTTAAATCCAGGGACCTGAAGGGAAAGAGTGTCTGAAACTAACTAGAACGAAATATTAAAAAAATACCTTGTTTGTAAAAGATCCTTTGGAGTATAAAACACTGCGACGGACTGCAAGCGCTAAAATATTTTCCTGTGTTTTATACCCCAAAGGATATTTTACAAACAAGGTATTTTTTAATGACTACCTAGCTGAACCTGTCTCTCAGTGATAAAAAAAGCCACTTACTACGTAGCTTTCATCGGCGATCCGGCCGACTTCTTCAGGTATTTTTTAATGTTTTGTTTTTACCCTCAAGATCCAGCAGTCATATTTTGTTTTACCTAACTAGAACGAAACTAGACATCAAAGTAATCAAGTAATACACGTGTTTCAAATTTACAAGGCTTCTTGCAGATACATAGCATGTACATGTAAAGCCCTGTGGTACATTCTTCCTTCCTGTTTGCCATTCTCTTTCTTTCGTTAACTCTTTGACTTCTGCACGCTTTCCACCAACTGCAAAAAATTTAACCCTTTGACTCCCTCACCCTCTCCACCAGCTTCCTGCAGGAAGCTGGTGGAGAGGGTGAGGGAGTCAAAGGGTTAAGTTTTTACTTTGCTAGCATGGTTGACAATGCAGGATGCTGGTGGACAGGGTGCGGGAGTCAAAGGGTTAAGTACCTACCTGGTCAGGCCACACCTGTCTGCCGATGAATGTGGTCGTGTTTTTCAGTTCCTACGGGTTGCCATGGAGCCTGATGACCACTGAGAGTCTGTGTGCCATTAGGACAGTAAATAAGTCTAAACACTTAATTAGGACAGTAAATAAGTCTAAACACTTAATTGTATGTTATGACATCTATGTCAACGTGAATGCCAGCGTCAATACAACTAGAAACCACACACACACACACACACACACACACACACACACACACACACACACACACACACACACAGACAGACAGACACACAGACACAGACACACAAACACACACACACACACAGACACTTTAGTGAATAGACATTAAATCAAATAGACATTAAATTAAATAGACATTAAATTAAATAGACATTAAATCAAAGACCACCACCACACACAGACACACCACACACACAGACACACACATACAGACACACACACACACACAGACACATACAGACACACACACACACACAGACACACACACGCACAGACACACACACGCACAAACACACACACGCACAGACACACACAGACAAACACACACACACATGCATACACACACACACACACACACACACACACACACACACACACACACACACATACGTGAGAACGCCTACACAATATAACAAAAGCAGACAGGTGCAAATTTTCGGCCAACTGGTCTTATTCCAGCCTATACAAAAGTCAACAAAGAAAGAACACTAACAAAATTAGTGGGGAAAAAAAAGTAGATTTCATGGCGTTTCGTTGTTTTTGTGATATTTATTATGGGAAAACATGGCAAGAGATCTGTTGGCCACCCCCAACTACGATACAAAGACGTCTGCAAGCGTGACATGAAAGCTCTGGACATCATCACAGAGAGCTGGGAAGACACGGCAGCCGACCGCAACAGATGGCGCAGTGTGCTCCAGAAACAACTCAGGTCGGTAGAAAAGAAGATCCAGACCTTAGCTGAGGAAAGGAGTCAGACAGAAAGCGAGCTCCTGTGATGGCAACTCCCATGTCCAGCATCCATCATCATCATCATCAGGTGCCCTGCCGCATGGCGTTGGCGACCATGGACTTCCAACCATCTCTATCTCTATTTGCCCCTAGCATCTCCCCCACTCTCCTCATCCCCAGCCACTCTGCAAATCCGTCCAGCATTCTCTCCCTGGGTCTACCTGGTGCTCTCTTTCCCTCCAGCTTTCCCGTTGTGACCAGGTGCTCCAAATCCCCCTTCCTCATAAAATGGCCTATAAATGTTGCTTGTCTTTTCCTAATCTTCCTAATGAGTGATCTACTTGTGTCTGCCTCCATCAAGACTGTCTCGTTTGTTTTCTTCGCTGTCCATGGAACTCTCAACATTCTTCTGAGAAACCACATCTCGCCTGCCTCAATCTTGCTCTGGCTTTGCTTGCTGACTGTCCACGCCTCGCATCCGTACAACAGTATTGGTTCTATATAACATTCAAGGACTCTCTTTCTGATGTTAATTGATAGGCATTTGTTGGTAAGAATGCTTGTCATCTTCTTGAATGCTGTTTTGGCTTGGCCGATTCTGCCAGCTATTTCCGATGTGCATCTGCCGTCTGATGAAACGACCGTTCCCAGGTATTTGAAATACTGCATACATTTCTCAATAGTCAGTGCATATTTCCCAACATGGGAAAACAACAGAC
>CM060305.1:168445235-168460235 GCA_030674185.1 Monoplex corrugatus
CGGTATACTCAGCCCTATCAGTATACACAGCCTTATCGGTATACTCAGCCCTATCGGTATATTCAGCCCTATCAGTATACACAGCCCTATCAGTATACACAGCCCTATCGGTATACACAGTCCTATCAGTATACACAGCCCTATCGGTATATTCAGCCCTATCAGTATACACAGCCCTATCGGTATACTCAGCCCTATCAGTATACACAGCCCTATCGGTATACACAGCCCTATCGGTATATTCAGCCCTATCGGTATATTGAGCCCTATCGGTATATTCAGCCCTATCGGTATATTCAGCCCTATCGGTATACTCAGCCCTATCGGTATACTCAGCCCTATCAGTATACACAGCCCTATCGGTATACTCAGCCCTATCAGTATACACAGCCTTATCGGTATACTCAGCCCTATCGGTATATTCAGCCCTATCAGTATACACAGCCCTATCAGTATACACAGCCCTATCGGTATACACAGTCCTATCAGTATACACAGCCCTATCGGTATATTCAGCCCTATCAGTATACACAGCCCTATCGGTATATTCAGCCCTATCAGTATACACAGCCCTATCGGTATACTCAGCCCTATCAGTATACACAGCCCTATCGGTATACACAGCCCTATCGGTATATTCAGCCCTATCGGTATATTGAGCCCTATCGGTATATTCAGCCCTATCGGTATATTCAGCCCTATCGGTATACTCAGCCCTATCGGTATACTCAGCCCTATCGGTATACTCAGCCCTATCGGTATATTCAGCCCTATCGGTATATTCAGCACTATCGGTATACACAGCCCTATCGGTATACTCAACCCTATAGGTATACTCAGCCCTATCGGTATACTCAACCCTATAGGTATACTCGACCCTATACGTATACTCGGCCCTATAGGTATACTCGGCCCTATAGGTATGCTCAGCCCTATAGGTATGCTCAGCCCTATAAGTATACTCAGCCCTATCGGTATACTCAGCCCTATTGGTATACTCAGCCCTATAGGTATACTCGGCCCTATAGGTATGCTCAGCCCTATAGGTATACTCAGCCCTATAGGTATACTCAACCCTATAGGTATACTCAGCCCTATAGGTATACTCAGCCCTATCGGTATACTCGGACCTATCGATATACTCGGACCTATCGATATACTCAACCCTATTGTATACAGAGCCCTATAAGTATACACAGCCCTATAAGTATACTCAGCCCTATCAGTATACACAGCCCTATCGGTATATTCAACCCTATTGTATACACAGCCCTATCGGTATACTCAACCCGATCGGTATACTCAGCCCTATTGGTATACTCAACCCCATCGGTATACTCAGCCCTATCGGTATACTCGGACCTATCGATATACTCAACCCTATTGTATACAGAGCCCTATAAGTATACACAGCCCTATAAGTATACTCAGCCCTATAAGTATACTCAGCCCTATCAGTATACACAGCCCTATCAGTATACTCAACCCTATTGTAGACACAGCCCTATAGGTATACACAGCCCTATTGGTATACTCAACCCTATCGGTATACTCAGCACTATCGGTATACTCAGACCTATCGGTATATACAGCCCTATCGGTATTCACAGCCCTATCGGTATACACAGCCCTATCAGTATACACAGCCCTATCGGTATACACAGCCCTATCGGTATACACAGCCCTATCGGTATACACAGCCCTATCGGTATACACAGCCCTATCGGTATACACAGCCCTATCAGTATACACAGCCCTATCGGTATACACAGCCCTATCGGTATACACAGCCCTATCGGTATACTCAGCCCTATCGGTATACACAGCCCTATCGGTATACTCAGTCCTATCGGTATGCACAGCCCTATCGGTATACACAGCCCTATCGGTATACTCAGTCCTGTCGGTATACACAGCCCTATCGGTATACACAGCCCTATCGGTATACACAGCCCTATCGGTATACACAGCCCTATCGGTATACACAGCCCTATCAGGTCAGACAAATAGGTCTGCTACTGGCAAGCTGTAGCCCAGTACTACCTGTCACAGCAGGAGACTTGGAGAGGGGATTGGGCGCCACCAAGGATTAACCTAAGCCCACAGAAAAGATATGAGAGACACTATAGCCAACAACATACCGGATCGGTCGGGGCCCGGGTTACAAACGACCGCGCTTACCACTGACAAGCACCAGGGTGGAAGTGAAAAGTCAGCTACTGGGGCAAAGACATCATTCAAACTGCCAACGGAAAAAGCTACCATTGGAACCTGGAATGTCCGTACACTCCATCAGTGCGGCAAAGTAAAAGAACTAGAACACGAACTGAGACGCTACCAATGGGACATTGTGGGTATATCGGAAGTAAGATGGACAGGCTTCGGAGAAGCAATCACAGAGGAAGGACACAAGATGTGGTACAGTGGCGAAGAGTCACTACATGAAAATGGCGTAGCTTTCATAGTACGCAAAGAAGTCATTGGATGCATCATGAGCTGCACGCCTGTCAACAGCAGAATCATCAGCATTCGGGTGTCAGCCAAACCAAAGAACATCACCATCATACAAGTGTATGCTCCAACTACCAGCCACGAAGACCAGGTGGTTGAAGAATTCTATGAGAAAATAGAAGACACCATCGGAAAAGCCCCCAGGAAAGACATCATCATAGTTCAGGGGGACTTCAACGCCAAAGTCGGCCCAGATGCCTACAAAAACTGGGCTGGAACAGTGGGTCAATTTGGCACAGGGGAAACTAATGACAGGGGACTTCGCCTTCTGGAGTTTGCCTGCACCCAACGGCTCACCATTGCCAACACCCTCTACCCCCACAAACTGTCAAGAAGAACAACCTGGCATGCGCCGAACGGAAAGACTCACAACCAGATCGACTTTGTCCTCACACCGCGGCGCTTCAAATCAAGCATTAATAAAGCAAAGACGAGGACATACCCTGGAGCTGATATAGGCAGCGACCACGACCTCGTGCTGCTCACAATGAAGATCAAATTGAAAAAGAAGTACCAAGCTGCGCAGCCACGCATCAAGTTTGACCTGGAAAAGCTAAAAGATCCAGAGATAGAAGAGGCATTCCAGGCACAGCTCGGGGGCGGTTCGCGGCACTCAACTTCCTGGACAGCGACATCAACGACCTCACAAACAACTTTGGTGAGGCAGTCCGCGAAACAGCAGAGGAGGTACTGGGGCGACAGAGGAAGAAACACCAAGCATGGATCTCAAATGACATCCTTGACCTCTGCGACAACAGAAGATCACTGAAGAAGACGAAAAACTCCAGCCCTGAAGAAGCCGCACAGTATCGTAAAACCAACAACCTTGTAAAGAAGAAAATGATTGAAGCCAAAGAACAATGGATCAACAACCAGTGTGAGAACATCGAGAAAGGCATGAAAAAAGGAAACAGCAAACATGCCTTCACCACACTGAAAAACCTTACCAAGACGCAGCAAAACAGATCGTCAGTCATCGAGGATACCTCAGGCGAGCTGCTGACAGAAAGCTCCGCTGTTCTGAACAGATGGACGCAGTACTGCCAAGAACTATACAACTACCCAATACAGCCAGATGACAGTTTGTTTCAGGGGGACTCAACACCATTGAGGGAATCCTCACCGCTACCAGTGATGAGAGAAGAAGTGGAAGAAGCCATCCGCAGCCTACCAGCAGGGAAATCACCTGGAGCAGACAATATCCCAGCAGAGCTGCTCAAACATGGAGGGAATGATTTGGTCACTCGTGTAACATCGATTTGTCAGAAGATCTGGGAGACAAAACAGTGGCCCACAGAATGGACTCAATCACTCATCATCCCCCTGCCCAAAAAGGGAAATATGCGCCAATGCCAGAACTACAGAACAATAAGTCTCATTAGCCACACCAGCAAGATCATGCTCAGAGTCATATTGAATCGACTGAAGAAAGAAGCGGAAGAACACCTTGCGGAAGAACAAGCTGGATTTAGGGCGGCAGAAGCACAGTAGAACAGATCTTCACCTGCCGGATAATGATGGAGAAACATCTGCAGCATCAGAGAGACCTGTTCCACAACTTCATAGACTTTAAAAAAGCATTCGACAGGGTGTGGCATAAGGGTTTGTGGCAGGTGCTAAGAAAGTTTGGCATAGAGGAAGGTCTCGTCCAAACCATCCAGGCGCTGTATAACACTGCCAGCAGCGCAGTTCTCCTCAACAACCAGATAGGGGACTACTTCAAGACCACAGTTGGAGTCCGTCAAGGCTGCCTACTCTCTCCCGTGCTGTTCAATCTCTTCCTGGAGAACATCATGCGTGAAGCCCTCCATGACTTCCACTCCACTGTCTCCATCGGAGGAAGAACCATCAACAACCTGAGATTCGCAGATGACATCGACCTGATGGGAGGCAGCAACAAAGAACTACAAGACCTGACCATGAGACTGGAAGAAAGTGCAGGTGCACACGGAATGGAAGTGAGCACAGAAAAAAGCAAAGTCCTGGTCAACAGCACAACCAACACCCATGCTGAAATCTACATGAACGGGCAACAGCTTGAAGAAGTGGACGCTTTCAAATACCTTGGCGCCACTCTCACCAAAGACGGTCGCTCTACAACAGAAATCAAGACCAGACTAGCGATCGCAACAGCAGCAATGGTAAAGCTAAACAAGATCTGGAAGAACAGAGAGATCGGCTTTCCATCGAAGATGAAGCTGTACAAGTCCCTGGTGCTTCCCATCCTGCTGTATGGATGCGAGAGCTGGACCATGACAGCAGAGACCACCAAGAGAATCCAGACGTTTGTAACTAAATGCTTCAGGCGCTTGCTCGGGATCTCTTGGCAAGATCGGAAGACAAACGACTTTGTGTGGAGCCAAATAACAACACTCGCAGGCCCACAAGAACCCCTCCTGGCAACAGTCAAGAACAGGAAGCTGTCGTGGTTCGGGCATGTCACACGCCACAACTCACTGCCCAAAACGGTCCTCCAGGGTACACTGGGAGGCGGCAGACGAAGGGGACGACAAGCCAAATGCTGGATGGACAACATCAAAGAATGGACCAGGTTGGATGGCCCCACGCTGGTGCGACAGGCGGAGGACAGGACCGGTTGGCGACGGCTGGCTTCAAGAGTGTCTCTCATCTCTCCTCTACGCCCATCACGGGCAGGAGAATGATGATGATGATGATCGGTATACACAGCCCTATCGGTATACTCAGCCCTATCGGTATATTCAGTCCTACGGGTATACTCAACTATATCGGTATACTCAGTCCTAGGTATACTCAACCCTACCGATATTCTGAACCCTATCGGTATACTCAACCATATCGGTATACTCAACCATATAGATATACTCGGCCATATCGTATACTCAACCCTATCGGTATACTAAGTCATATAAGTATACTCAGCCCTATCAGTATACACAACCCTATCGGTATACTCAACCCTAATCGGCATACTCAGCAACATCGGTATACCCAACCCTATCGTATACTCAACCCTATAGGTATACTCAGCCCTTGAGTTCATTGATCCATTGGGTTGGGGATGGTCATTCCACTGTCTGCGGGAAGCCGGTGGATAGGGTGGGGGAGTCAAAGGGTTATGTTTTCGCTTTGCTGTCATGGCTAACGATGCTAGATTCTGGCTGATAGGGTGCGGGGTCAAAGGGTTAAGTGGTGGTCTGGGCGCTAGTCTTTCTAAAGATACGATAAGTGAGGGACAGTGTGCAGCATGCACTTAGTGCACGTTGAAGATTCCACGGCAAGAAAAGAGCTGTCCCGGTAACAATTTGTAGACAGATCCGTTTTTATAGGTGAAATGAAAACCCCCAAAGCAAGCATATCTGGAAAAAGGATGTCGCTGAACTAACTTTAAGTGAGCGAAATATGTATGTGGGCGTGGGGGTGCAATCTCATACACACATCACACATCACACATCACACATCACACACACACCACACACACACACACACACTGCACACAACACACACACACACACACACACACACACACACACACACAACACACACTCACATACACACATACACACACACACTCACACACACATACACACACACACGCACACACCCACACACACACCCACACAAACACACACACACCACATACGCGCACGAACGCACGCGCACGCACGCACGCACACACACATATACACTCACACACACGCACGCACACACACACACACACACACTCACACACACTCACACACACACCACACACACACACACACACACACACACACACACACACACACACACAACACACACACACACAGTCTCAAAGGCAACGCACCACACACGACGACACACGAGCACACGTCAACGCATACACATACACACACACACACACACTACACACACACACACACACACACACCACACACACACACACACACACACACACACACCACTCACACACACACACACACACACACACA
The DNA here is from genome assembly GCA_030674185.1 of Monoplex corrugatus. Classification (NCBI taxonomy): domain Eukaryota; kingdom Metazoa; phylum Mollusca; class Gastropoda; order Littorinimorpha; family Ranellidae; genus Monoplex; species Monoplex corrugatus. The sequence continues at coordinate 168,451,697 of CM060305.1, forward strand.
CACACAACACACACACACACACATTATCTTAAAAGAACAATGATTCATATCCAACAGAAACTAACATCAGTAACCCTCAAGGAAAGAACATGTGTAGGTACCCAGAGCTCACCAGAATCAATGTACTGCTTCCTCTCTCTTTGAACAGACATAGTACTTTAGTACTTAACAACGTTTGGAAACAGTTCCAAGATGACCAGGAAAAAATATACGGCAATAATAACATGGGTTTTTGAAATTTACAAAAATAATCAACCAATATAGTGTCAGTATTGTATGTTCAGGTGATGAATTTACAAAAATAATCAACTAGTTTAGTGTCAGTTCTTTGTATTCAGATGAAAACTTGACGCCTTAGAAAAAAATACACCAGGAATATTGTGTACCTTTGCAGACAAAAGATAACAACTAGTCATATGAAGTTCATATGAAATCTAAATCACAATGACTGCCAGTATTCAAGCAAAAGGAATTTGATACACACAAAAATAAACTGGGAACGTGTCTTCATTTCACAAAATAAGACAGGTAGAAATTTTCGACAAAATTGCCATTTATCAACTGGTCTTAGTCTAACTAGCATTAAGATTAGACGATACATTCCAATGCTTTTTTTACGAAAACAGTTGACAAAATTAATATTTGATGAGCATACTAAACATAACACTTTTTTTGGCAGCGTGTCCGAAAAGGCCAATAGTTAACCCTTTATAGCTCGTGACTTAATAATGATAAGAGTAATGCTGCTGCTGCTGATGGTGATGATAATGATGTTGATAATAATAATAGTAACAACAACAACAACAACAACAACGACGACGACGACGACAACGACAACGACAACGACAACGACAACGACAACAACAACAACAAACAACAACAACAACAAGAACCGACGACGACAACGACCCAACGACAACGACAACGACAACGACGACGACGACGACGACAACAATAACAAAACAACAATATAATAAAACAAATAATACAGCAAACTATCTAGAAGAACGTTTAATGGCTTGGAAAAAGAAAATGGTAAGATACAAAGTAGATGTATACACACACCAATGAAGCAAAACATCACACACACCAACTTACACCAGCACAGTTACTATATAATACAACACACACCACATTCAGCTGTCAATATTCAGGGAAAAACCCACATACACTTTTCACTACCTTCACACATAATTAAAAGCACATTAAAGTAGTCAAAGATATACATTACACGCATACTTACCTAGCCAAACAAATCAACATTAGATTGAGCTATAATTATATCGTTTTGATGCATTAGATATTAATCACTGTGTTTTATAGCATTTATGGATTTACTAAATATTGAGGCTAGATCATCGGTAGTTCACTGTTTGTTTATCCCTTCTGCTCTTCATAGCTGAAACCCCTGTCAAGCCTGTCTTCATGTCTTCATACAGAAGTATCTGAACCTCATCCGCTGGTTTTTTTTTTCCCTTTACAATCACAATAATTGATAGGATGGAATGGAATCTTTTGTTCAATGTCTGTTCACAGTAGTGATTTTAGACACACACACACACACACACAACCACACACACACACACACACACACACACACACACACACACACACACCACACACACACTCACACAACACACACACACCAACCACAAACACACCACACACACACACACACACACACACACACACACACACACACACACACACACACACACAGAGGAAAAAGTGATAGTTAATAGCACCATCGTCTTCTTCTTCTTCTTTTCTTGTTCTTCTTGTTCCTGTTCTCCTTTCTTCTCCTTCTTCTTTCTCTTCCTTCCTTTTTCCTTCTTCTTCTTCTTATTGTTCTTCCTGCTTCCTTCCTACTTCTTTCTTCTGTTCTTCCTTCCTTCCTTCTTCTTCTTCTCTTCTTTTTCCTCTTTTCTTCTTCTCTTCTCTTCTTTTCTTTTCTCTTCTTCTTCTTCTTCTTCCTTCCTTCTTCTTCTTCTTCTTCTTTCTTCTTCTTCTTCTCTTCTTCTTCTCTTCTTCCTTTTTCTTCTTCTATTCTTCTTCCTTCTTCTTCTTCTTCTTCTTCTCTTCTCTTCTTCTTCTCTTCTTCCTCCTCCTCCTCTTCTTCTTCTTCTTCTCTCTTCCTCCAGTCCTCCTCTTTCTCCTCCCCTCCTCCTTTCCTCCTCCTTCTTCTTCTTCTTCTTCTTTTTCTTCTTCTTCTTCTACTCTCTTCTTCTTCTCTCCTCTTCTCTCCTCTTTTCCCTTCTTCTTCTTCTTTTGTTCTTCTTCTCTTTTTCCTTCTTCTTCTTCTTCTTCATTCTCTTCTTCTTTTCTTCTTCTTCCTCCTTCCTCTCCTTTCTTCTCCCTTTTTCTTCTTCTTTTCTTCTTCTTCTTCTTCTTTTCTTCTTCTTTTTCTTCTCTCCTCTCTTCTTCTTCTCTTCCTTGCAGCTGAGGAAAGTCTCGAGATGACAATTGCTGTCGTCTGCAAGCCTCCACAGGACTAGACAGCTTTTCTCCAGGGCAGCGGCTTCGCCAATCTCCTTCAGCAGTCAAGATTCCTGCAGCACCTTAGCGTGTTTCGTTCTTGTTTGTCTGTGTACAAGGACAAAAGGGGAACAACAATACTCATCATTTTCTAAAAAGATGTTATTCTGCTTGTTGTATCCAGCCATTAAAGGAATATTAGGAAAAGACAAGCAACATTTATAGGCCATTATGAGAAAGGGGGAATTGGAGCACTGTCACAACAGGAAAGCTGGAGGGAAGAGAACACCAGGTAGACCAGGGAAAAAATATTAGACGGACTTGACAGAATGCTGAAGACAGACGAGGATGGAAGATGTGCTTGCAGCAACAAGGGATACAAACATATGGGGGCCCGTGATCGCCAACGCCATGTGGCAGGCACTGAGATGAGATGTATCCAGCAGGAATAGACATTAAATGGATGACAAATCAAGTAACCAACATGTCTACGACGCTTATGACTAGACGTTAAAAGGAATTACGACGAATAGACACAGAGACAGAAAGTCGGACGACAGACAGACAGACAGACAGACAGACAGATAGACAGACAGGCGGCGGGCGGGCAGGCAGGCAGGCAGGCAGACAGACGGACGGACGGACAGACAGACAGACAGACAGACAGATAGACAGACGGATAGACAGACGGACAGGGCGGGCAGGCGGGCAGCGGCGGGCAGGCAGGCAGGCAGGCAGGCAGGAGCAGACAGGCAGACGGACGGACGGACGGACGGACACGACAGACAGACAGACAGATCAGACAGACAGGCAGGCAGGCAGGCAGTCAGGCAGGCAGGCAGGCAGACAGACAGACAGACTCGTAGAGGGGAAAGAGTGCAGCATACACACAAGTTCATTCAATCGTTCGTTCATTGATTCACACGCACACATTCACACAACAAAACACACCGAACCACCCCATAATTTGTGGATGATTGTTTGGTCCCAAAGGCAAGCCCGTAAACAACATTTGACATTTTGAATGTGACATGACTTTAGCTCAATAAAAATTAACCCTGCTGTTGTTGCTTTTTTTCCTTCTTCCCGTTTTAATTGAGTGCTGTTGTGAAAACTCAATAAATTATGAAACTGTTTTGTTTTCTTTAGTTGTATTTTCGTTTTGTCAAGTCTGAATGCATTGAAGACGGATGAGCGGACATGTAGAAAGATACATGAGCGATCCTTGTTGCGAAACGAAGAAAAGCTCATAAGTTGTTCACTTTTTGTTGTTGCTCTTCCACAGCATCCCATAAATTTGTAAACGCACACACCACAAGCGCGCATGCATACACACATACACGCATGCACTCACACGCACACACACACACACACTCACACACACACACACACACACACACACACACACACACACACACGGACCCACTCACACACACACACGCGTAATACACAACAACAACAATAACAAGAATAAAAAAAGAAAAAGATTTAAACACTAACATTGTTTCATAACCACCAGGTGATGTTGGAAACTGAAAGAGACGTTCCTTCTCAGGAGAATGTTATCCGACGATGGATACGTATTGTATTGTATTGTATCGTATTGTATTGTATTGTACTGTATGTATTGTATTGTATCGTACTGTATTGTATTGTATTGTATCGTATTGTATTGTATTGTATCGTATTGTATTGTATTGTATCGTATTGTATTGTATCGTATTGTATTGTATCGTATTGTATTGTATTGTATCGTATTGTATTGTATTGTATCGTATTGTATTGTACTGTATGTATTGTATTGTATCGTACTGTATTGTATCGTACTGTATTGTATTGTATCGTATTGTACTGTATGTATTGTATTGTATTGTATTGTGTTGTACTGTATTGTATTGTATCGTGTTGTACTGTATTGTATTGTACTGTATTGTATTGTATTGTGTTGTACTGTATTGTATTGTACTGTATCGTATGTGTTGTACTGTATTGACTTTATTGTATTGTATTGTATCGTACTGTATGTATTGTATTGTATCGTATTGTATTGTATTGTACTGTATGTATTGTATTGTATCGTACTGTATTGTATTGTACTGTATTGTATTGTATCGTGTTGTACTGTATTGTATTGTACTGTACTGTATTGTATTGTATTGTACTGTATTGTATTGTATCGTGTTGTACTGTATTGTATTGTACTGTATTGTATTGTATTGTGTTGTACTTATGTATTGTACTGTATCGTATTGTGTTGTACTGTATTGACTTTATTGTATTGTATTGTGTTATGCTGTGCTGTGCTGTGTTGTGTAGTGCTGTGTTGTGTTGTGTTGTGTTGTATTGTATTAAGTTGCGTCGCGTTGTGTTGTGTTGTAATGCATTGCTTTGTACTGTATTGTACTGCATTTTACTGCACTTCATTGCGTTGTGTTGCATTGTATTGTATCGTGTCGTGTCGTGTTGTGTTGTGTCGTATCATATCGTATCGTATCGTATCGTATCGTATCGTTCGCATCGTATCGCATAGTGTCGTCTCGTATCGTATATCGTATCTATGCATAGTGTATTCTATTGTTTGTTGTATTGTATTGTGTTGTGTTGTATGTATTGTGTTGTTTGTATTGTGTTGTGTGTATTGTATTGTGTTTATTGTATTGTGTTGTGTTGTATTGTTGTGTTGTATTGTATTGTGTTGTATTGTATGTGTTGTATTGTTGTTGTGTTGTATTGTATTGTGTTGTGTTGTGTTGTATTGTATTGTATTGTTGTGTGTATTGTGTTGTTGTGTTGTATTGTATTGTGTTGTATTGTGTTGTGTTGTATTGTATTGTATTGTGTTGTATTGTGTTGTATTGTATTGTATTGTATTGTGTTGTATTGTATTGTGTTGTATTGTATTGTGTTGTTTGTATTGTGTTTGTGTATGTGTTGTATTGTTTGTGTTGTATTGTATTGTGTTGTATGTATTGTGTTGTATTGTGTTGTATTGTATTGTTGTATTGTATTGTGTTGTGTTGTATTGTATTGTGTTGTGTTGATTGTATTGTATTGTATTGTATTGTATTGTATTGTATTGACAATGGATTTACATTTGAAATTCGGGCAGCTCTCCACGGGGAGACGGCGTCGCCTCAGTGCAAGGCCACCAATCCTTTTCTTTTATTTTCCTGTATATACACATACATACACGTGTATTTCTGTTTACCTATGAAAATAGACTTTTTAAGAACATCATTTTGCCAGGAACTACTCTTCTGTTGCTATAGCATTGTTAACGTGCGTCGATTACGTGCTGCACACAGGACCCAGATTTGTCCGTCTGATCTGAAAGAGTAACACCTAGACCACCACTTAAAAGTTAGTAAAGCGGAGGGAGGTGTGGGGGAGGGGAATCCCGGTATCGTGTGTGATTCGAACCCGTGTTCTTCGCGTCCTTAGTAGATGCTTAACCACTAAGCCACACACATCATTTTTCTGCATCGCTGCTTTACCTTTGCTAACTTCTGACCCGTCAATCGAAAGAGAAGGAAAAAAAGAAGAAGAAGAAGGAGGAGAAGAAGAAGAAGAAGAAGAAGAAGAAGAAAAAAAAGAAGAAGAAGAAGAAGAAGAAGAAGAAGAAGAAGAAAAAGAAGAAGAAGAAGAAGAAGAGAAAAGGCTGCTGTAGTGAATTATAAAGGAAATTGAGACAGGCAAAAAATTTAACAAGATATCATTATTTTGAGAATAAATGGGTCTTCAGACTGGTTGTGAAAATTGGTAAGGACTTGAAGGTCTAACACAGAATAGGAGCTGGTTCCAAGTGGCAGGACCTTGATAGGAAAAAAGCTCACAAACCAAACATTTTAGTTCTTACTTTAGGAAGACGGAAAACTCGGGAGTGTACAGATGTAACAGGTCAGAGAAATAACAAGGATTCTATTACTCTGAAACACAGAGAAAAAATCTTGTAATCAATTCTGCTGTGAACAGGAAGCCAGTGGAAAAGCCAAAGACGAGGGGTAACATGGTCAAAATTTTCGAAAGCGGAAGACAAGGCGAGCAGTATGGTTCTGAACTTATTGGCGTTTTTCATTGAGATACTTTGGACAGCCATAGAACAGAAAGTTACAATAGTCCAAGTTAGTTAGAACAAAAGCGCACAGATGATGACCTCTAACCTTAAGCATTGAAGAATCGAAAGAACAAAAGCGCACAGATGATGACCTCTAACCTTAAGCATTGAAGAATCGGAAGAACAAAAGCGCACAGATGATGACCTCTAACCTTAAGCATTGAAGAATCGAAAGAACAAAAGCGCACAGATGATGACCTCTAACCTTAAGCATTGAAGAATCGAAAGAACAAAAGCGCACAGACGATGACCTCTAACCTTAAGCATTGAAGAGCCCAACCAGTGATATAAGTCCAAGCGGACAATATGTCCATGTTGACGGGTACTGCATTTACCCAAATTGTCGTTCAGGATTTAGAATGACAGGGAAGTGCGTTTCGAAAGATGCAAGCATGCTGCTTTATACCTTCGAAGTTAGTTGGTTGACCATACTCATTATGCCCTTCAATACTCGCAACATAATATTTCTTGTTCTTACAAAGTCATTTCCTACTATGTAAGGACTAGTCTTATGCAAGGACAAGCTATTTTCGAATTTCTAGCCGACAGTATCTAGATCATTCTGGTCCTGTTGCATCGTTTTTTTGTGAATACAGATGTCACATGTTGATATATCATTTTGTGTCCTATTTTATTGTTTGATAGGTTGGTAATAAATGTTTCCTTGATTGAGATGGGTTTCTTCTGTCTTTTTCCTTCTCCAGGACCAGATGTCAGCTGTGGAAAGTCTTCAATCTATTTCTGTAGCGCTTTATTGATGTGAGTAATAATTTAGTTCCATCCATTATGATCGTTTTTCTTGGGCTGTATTTATGGAAAAGCCCTCACAGATTGTCCCCGAAAGGCGAAGGATAGACAACAGTTACATCCCCGTGTCGTCAAAAACGAGGAACACGAGTTATGTCCCTTCGTTGTCCAACAATACCATAATGCCCTTCGGCAGGAACTACGGCTGGGGTGGGGGGCGTGAAACTGATGAGTGGAAGGGGGTGTGGCAGGGAAGAGAGAAAAGATGAGTGGGGTAAGGTTTGTCCAACAATACCACAATGCCTTTCGGCAGGAAGTATGGCTGGGGGGCGCTTGAAACTGATGAGTGGGAAAGGGATCATTGGGGGGGGGGGGGGGATTCGGGGGTGGGTAGAGAAAAGATGAGTGGGTGAAGATTTGTCATGTATTTCATAAACGATGTCCGTTTCGTGACTGGCGATGACAGTCGATATGTCCCAGCAAAGTGACTTCTGTACCAAGTATTCATCTCTTTGCTTTTTCTCTCTGTGTCGTGTTCACAATTTTGTGTTTGTCCCATGATGGATCACTGGGTGTATTATTTGCTTAACTATCATGAAGAAGAAGAAGAAACCAGTCGCCGTGGTGCAGTGGTCGGCGCTACGGACAAACAAACTGGAAGGTTGTGGGTTCAAACCTACTCAGTCCTAAACAAGTGTGAGTGCCCTCGTTCAAGCAAACAGGAACCAGAAAACAGACGAAAGAAGAGTACGAACGCATATTTAATACAAGAAGACAAGACAGGCGCAAATTTTCGGCCAACTGGCCTTTGTCAAGCGTAAGATTACAAATAAGCAAACACCAGATACAAAAATTTTGAGAAAAAGACTGAAACTTCCCTGCTGCTGTGTCCAATGTTTGTTTGTAATCTTACGCTTGACAAAGGCCAGTTGGCCGAAAATTTGCGCCTGTCTTGTCTTGTTGTATTAAATACGCGTTCTTATTCTTCTTTCGTCTGTTTTCTGGTTTCTACTCAGTCCTGTCAAAATTATTGTGGAATTTTTCGGCCCTAACCGACTCCTACCCAGAGTGGAGCATGCAGGGGCTCATTGGTAAGACACAGTCCAGAGTGGAGCATGCAGGGGCTCATTGGTAAGACACAGTTGAGGATGATAATTACAGTATTTATACAGCGCCAAATCTTGACAATTCAAATCAAAGCAC
>CM060305.1:168465235-168467735 GCA_030674185.1 Monoplex corrugatus
GTGTGTGTGTGTGTGTTGTGTGGGGTGTGTGTGTGTATGTGTGTGTGTGTGTGTTTTACTGATTTCCATGACTTCAGTCTTCTTAACTATTAAGCTCCAGCCCTATATTTTTGCTTTCTATTCACCACATTTTGCAGGGTGGGGATACTGAGAAAAAAGGATGAAGGATGGAGAAAGAGAAAATGAGAGGCAGGAAGGACGGAGAAAGAGAAAGTGTGGAAGGAAGAACGGAGAAAGAGGGAATGGGAGGAAACAGGGATGGCCAAAGAGAGAACAGGAAGGAGACTATATGGAGAAAGCGAGAAAGAGAGAGATGGAATGGAGAAGGCGAGAAAGGGAGAGATGGAATGGAGAAGGCGAGAAAGGGAGAGATGGAATGGAGAAGGTGAGAAAGGGAGAGAGATGGAATGGAGAAGGCGAGAAAGGGAGAGATGGAATGGAGAAGGCGAGAAAGGGAGAGAGATGGAATGGAGAAGGCGAGAAAGGGGGAGAGATGGAATGGAGAAGGCGAGAAAGGGAGAGATGGAATGGAGAAGGCCAGAAAGGGAGTGAGATGGAATGGAGAAGGGAGAAAGGAGAGAGAGGAATGGAGAAGGCGAGAAAGAGAAGGGAGGAGAGGGAGAAAGGGATGGAAGGAATGAGGAGAAGGGAAAGAGAGAGAGGAAATGGAGAGGCGAGAAAGGAGAGATGGAATGGAGAAGGCGAGAAAGGAGAGATGGAAGGAGAAGGGAGAAAGGGAGAGAGATGGGAAAGGAGAAGGCGAGAAAGGGAGAGAGATGGAATGGAGAAGGCGAGAAAGGGAGAGAGATGGAATGGAGAAGGCGAGAAAGGAGAGAGATGGAATGGAGAAGGCGAGAAAGGGAGAGAGATGGAATGGAGAAGGCGAGAAAGGGAGAGAGATGGAATGGAGAAGGCGAGAAAGGGAGAGAGATGGAATGGAGAAGGCGAGAAAGGGAGAGAGATGGAATGGAGAAGGCAGAAGGGAGAGAGATGGAATGGAGAAGGCAGAAAGGGAGAGATGGAATGGAGAAGGCAGAAGGAGAGGATGGAATGGAGAGGCAGAAGGGAGAGATGGAATGAGAAGGCAGAAAGGGAGAGAGATGGAATGGAGAAGGCGAGAAAGGGAGAGAGATGGAATGGAGAAGGCGAGAAAGGGAGAGAGATGGAATGGAGAAGGCGAGAAAGGGAGAGAGATGGAATGGAGAAGGCGAGAAAGGGAGAGAGATGGAATGGAGAAGGCGAGAAAGGGAGAGAGATGGAATGGAGAAGGCGAGAAAGGGAGAGATGGAATGGAGAAGCGAGAAAGGGAGAGATGGAATGGAGAAGGCGAGAAAGGGAGAGAGATGGAATGGAGAAGGCGAGAAAGGGGGAGAGATGGAATGGAGAAGGCGAGAAAGGGAGAGAGATGGAATGGAGAAGGAGAAAGGGAGGAGAGATGGAATGGAGAAGGGAGAAGAGAGGGGAGAGATGGAATGGGAGCAGAGAAAGGCGAGAGGGATGAAACGAAGGGAGAGAGATGGAATGGAGCAATAGAAAAGGGAAGAAGGAGGGACTGAAACAAGGAGAGTTCAGGTTCATATTACTTATAGCCCAGCCGACTACTAGAACCATATCAGGGCTATCACCACGTCTCTTTTAATTATTGTCTTTTGATCTTTTATGAATAAATATGTATATGTTGTGTGTACTCACATACTCGCAAGCAACACACACACACACACACAACACACACCAACACACACACACACACACACAACACACACAACACACACACACACACACACACACACACACACACACACACACACACACACACACACACACACAACACACACACACACAACACAACACTTACACAGAAGAATACCTTTCACTGACAACCTCAAAGACATGTATCTATACACACATCATACTCCAGTAGAACAACAACACCAGGGCTGCTTACATATTCATTACTGATGGGATATGTGGAGGAATTTATTCTCTGTACCGAGGTTTTTGGACTCTGAAACCAAGAGGCATCCTTCAGACAGGGACAAAACAGATAGTGCAGGACAAAAACCCAGGGATCTGTTCCTCGTAATTCGCAGACGTCCTGCGACTTTAGTACACGACTGATACACCCCTTAGAGACCATGGTGCTGCATTTCGTTAGACGTGCTACATAATCAGGGACTAACTTGGGCTTGGGGGGAAGAAATTGTAGATTCTTTGTCTGCTGAAAGGGAAAAACGGTTTGGTCGGTATCTTCTACAACTGACAGTTTGATAGTCCGGGGGACGCGGGTCGGGGGGATGATTCGGAAACGGTGGGAAGGAAGGAGGGTGTACGAAACAGAAGCGTTACTTGAATTCATGTAAATTGTTTTTTGTGCAGTATTGAGACAAGTTGGTAAGTTTAAATATCAAGGAACAGCCATCTCACCAGATGCACATCAGAAATTGCCAACAGAATCGGCCAGGCTAAAACAGCATTCCAGAAAATAAAAAGCGTTTTTACC
>CM060305.1:168475235-168482735 GCA_030674185.1 Monoplex corrugatus
TTCTTCTCTCTCTTCTCTCTCTCTTTCTTCTTTTCTTTTCTCTTTCTTTCTTCTCTCTTTCCCCTCTTTCTTTCTTCCTTCTTTCTTTCTCTCTCTCTTCTCTTTTCTCTCTCTTCTTTCTGTCTCTCTTTCTCCTCTCTCTTTCTTTCTCTCTCTTTCTTTCTTTTCTCTCTCTCTCTTTCTCTCTTCTCTCTCTCTTCCTCTTTCTCTTTCTTTCTCTCTCTTCTCTTCTTTCTCTCTCTTCTTTCTTTTCTTTCTCTCTCTTTTCTTTCTCTTTCTTTCTTTCTCTCTCTCTTCTTTCTCTCTCTCTCTTCTCTCTCTCTTTCCTCTTTCTCTCTTTCTTCTCTCTCTTTCTTCTCTCTCTCTCTTTCTTTCTTTCTTTCTTTCTTCTCTTTTCTTTCTCTCTTTCTTCTCTTTTCTCTCTTTCTTTCTTCTTCTCATCTCTTTCTCTCTTTCTCTTCTGTCTCTCTCTTTCTCTCTCTCTTTCTTCTCTCTTTCTCTCTCTTTCTCTCTCTCTTTCTCTTTCTTCTCTCTTCTCTCTTTCTTCTCTTTCTTCTTCCTCTTTTTTCTCTCTTTTACTCTCTCTTTCTTCTTCTTCTCTCTTTCTTTCTCTCTCTCTCTTCTCTCTTCTTCTTCTCTCTTTCTTCTCTCTTCTCTCTTCTGTCTTTCTTCTCTCTCTCTCTTCTCTGTCTCTTTTATCTCTCTCTCTCTCTCTCTTCCTGTCTCTATTTTCTCTCTCTCTCTCATTCCCTTTTCTCACTTTTTCTCCTCTCTCTCCCTCTTCCTGTCTCTATTTATCTCTCTCTCTCTCTCTTCCTGTCTCTATTTATCTCTCTCTCTCTTCCTGTCTCTATTTATCTCTCTCTCTTTCTCTCTTTCTCTTCTCTCTCTCTATTACTCCTCTCTCTCTTCCCGTCTCATTTTTCTCTCTTCTGTCTCTTCTGTTTTTGTCTGTTTGTCTGTCTGTTTGTCTCTGTTGTCTGTCTGTCTGTCTGTCTGTCTTCTCTCATATGAAGTATAAACTGAGGAAAGCATACAAAGTTACAGTTTTCAATGACGTCATTTTTATGAATGGTAAAACTTGTATAAATCACAAAAAGCCCCACTTCCTGTTTGCTTGAACGCGGGCAGTCACACTTGTTTTGTATTTTGTATTGCGCTGTATTATATTTTATAATTGTGACAGCCCATAATCGTGGCCTGTACATCAAACGCTCTGCAGTTGTAGGTCGAGTTCCCTGGGCACTTTACCTTAACTCTTTGTCTCTCAATCTCATTCAATCATTGGTACAACCCGTTTCCCCATCCGCTGTCTTCATTCTATTTCCCACAACTAAAGACAAAAGAACTGTAGAGAAAGCAAAAGCGGAAACGAAAACTTCAAAGCAGTTTGCTGAGGAATATTATTGCTGTAACAGACAGGTAAATGATGGATAGGGAACTATTGTGATGTTGGTAGTGACGGAAGAATGTTGATCTAACCCCCAAATTGTATCCCTACATCAACTCACTGACAACAGAAAGGGAAAAATATGCATTGTGATCAATCAGTCTTTGTTGGCGTTTACATGTACTTGGTTTACGTTTTGGCGGGCTTGTTGTTTGTTGCTGTGTTGTTGTTGTTTATATTGTTGTTGTGTTTATTTGTTGTTGTTGTTTATATTGTTGTTGTTGTTTATATTGTTGTTGTTGTTGCTGTTGTTGTTGTTGTTTATATTGTTGTTGTTGTTTATATTGTTGTTGTTGTTTATATTGTTGTTGTTGTTTGTTTGTTGTTGTTTATATTGTTGTTGTTGTTGTATTGTTGTTGTTGTTTATATTGTTTTGTTGTTTATATTGTTGTTGTTGTTTATATTGTTGTTGTTGTTTTGTTATATGTTGTTGTTGTTTATATTGTTGTTGTTGTTGTATTGTATTTGTTGTTGTTGTTTATATTGTTGTTGTTGTTGTTTGTTTATATTGTTGTTGTTGTTTTATTGTTGTTGTTGTTGTTTGTATTGTTGTTGTTGTTGTTATTTGTTGTTGTTGTTTATATTGTTGTTGTTGTTGTTATTGTTTTTTGTTGTTGTTGTTTATATTGTTGTTGTTGTTGTTTGTTTGTATTGTTTTGTTGTTGTTTATATTGTTGTTGTTGTTTATATTGTTGTTGTTGTTTGTATGTGTTGTTGTTGTATTGTTGTTGTTGTTTATATTGTTGTTTGTGTTATTGTTTATATTGTTGTTGTTGTTGTTTATATTGTTGTTGTTTGTATTGTTGTTTATAATTGTTGTTGTTGTTGTTGTTTTATATTGTTGTTGTTGTTGTTTACATTGTTGTTGTTGGTGTTATTGTTTATATTGTTGTTGTTTATATTGTTGTTGTTGTTGTTTTGATAGAGCCTAGGACCAGAAGGCCTTATATCTCGAGTTCAGTCCCAGCCCACAACGTTAAAAAGTGACTGGCCTCTTCACTGTCCATCTTATTGCTATTTCTCATTCTAGTAATGACAGCTTAGTGTTTTATAGATCCCTCTCTCTCTCCCCTCCGCATGTCAGGACTTTGCCAGTGTATGGGGTTTTACGCAGGCTCAGGGAGTCTGCCAGGTAATTTCTGGCAGATTTTAGTGGAGCGCATACGGAATTATCCGAGTGCGATGAATCCTTCTCAAACTCCAAACTGTCATTCAGGTCTTAAGTCAGAATGGCAAGCGATTACTATCATGATGTTGTGGAGACCACGTAACTGTGTTTTGTTCACTCAGTCTTCATTCTTCTTACTTTGTCATCATCATCATCATGTGCCCTGCCGCATGGCGCTGCGACCATGGCGCTCCCTACAAATCTATCCATTGTTGCTGCAAGTACATCTCCCACCCTCTCTGTCTTCAGCCACCGTCCAATATTTTCTCCCTGGGCCTACCTGGTGCTTCTTTCCCTCCAGCTTTCCTGTTTTCACGCTATACATTTCGAAAATTTGTGACTTAGAATTCAGCCTGGTTGAGGAAAGACAGACGTGGACGGAGACCCGGAGAGCAGTGCAGGGAGCCAACCCTTCAAGGAGTGATGCTGGGGACTGCATTGGTCAGTTCTGAACGAAGCATTTGTCATTTTTAACCGGATACCCCCCTCTTTGTTTTTTTCCTACTTCTCCTGTTTCTTTTTTCGATTTTTTATAAACACTCCCTTCCTTTTTTTAAAGGGGGTTATTGATATTGGCACGGATTGATGTATGTCTTGTCTTCATTTTTTGTTGTCCCACTTTCTACGTCACCTATGTTAATGGTCACAAAAGCTTGGATATGTTATAAAATACTATGATGCTGATGACGATGAGGATGATAATCATGATGCTATGGAGTTCCATCTAGATATCACGGAGGATGTTTATGTGGAATTGCCTTTTTGTATAGAGATCACACACAACGACGAGAAAGGAGAGAGACGAGTAGAAACGCACTAAGCACACTAGCAATAAGTTTCAAAAGCAGTCCACACATGGCATTACAATTCAATATAGTTTCTTTAATTAAACATATTCAACTGAAAGCATAATCATTCATCCTCTTATTCTTATTTGTCTACGTCCTAAAGCAATCCTACTTCTTTGCCTATCAGCCCTAAACCCTACATTGAAATAAAATATCAACGTACCTTCACTACATGTTTCTGGCAAAGGCTCAGCACCTCTGCCAAGTTGAGTGGCCCATCTCCTAACACAACCGTCAACTCTCTGATCGTTCTCTCTCTCTGTGGGTCTCTATTCTCCCCTGTGTTATTTTCCTTTTTCATTTATAGAGCGTGGAAGAAAATGGACTTGGATGAGTCCAGGAGATAATACCAAAAATCAAATTGACTACATTCTGATCAACAAAAGATTTAGAAATTCTTTACTGTCTTCAAAAACACTACCAGGCGCAGACTGCAACAGTGACCACAATCCTGTAGTGGGAAGGTTTAGGCTGAAATTGAGGAAAAGGAAACAGACCAAAAGCAACATCAAACTAAACCTTGGACTGTTAAAGTCAGATGAAATGATACGTCAAAAATTTAATGTACATGTTCAAAACAAATTCAGTGCTCTGGAAGACGTTGGTGACAGTGAGGAACAATGGACAAAGTTGAGAAGTTCTATAAATGAAGCTTGTGAAGAAATCCCTAAGGCAAATAGAAAAGCAAAAAAAGAGCTGGATGACTAATGAAATTTTGGGCCTGATGGAGGAAAGGAGGAAGGCAAAGAGAAACGAGGAGATATACAGGAAGATAAACAAAGAAATCAGCTATAGGTGCAATGAAGCTAAGGAAGCTTGGCTGAACACAAAATGCAAAGAGATAGAAGAACGACACAAAATGGATCCTCAGGGTATGTACAGACGAATTGAAGAAATTGTCCACAGAAAAAATACATGCACATCAACTGGTTGCTTAAAATCGAAAGATGGCACGCTTATCATGGAAAAAGACAAAAATTAGACAGATGGGGAGAGTACATTAAAGACCTTTTTGAGGATGACAGAAACGAAGAACACATTATAAAAAAGAACTTTGAAGGACCACCCATAATGAAAGATAAAGTTAGAGCAGCACTGGAAAAGATGAAACCAGGAAAAGCCCCAGGACCAGACAACATTACTACAGAGATGATTGAAGCCCTGGAGGAATTTGGCATAGAATTATAATTACATGACTTAGAGTGTTATGATTACATGATTTAGAGTGTTATAATTACATGATTAGAGTGTTATAATTACATGATGTAGAGTGTTATAATTACATATTTAGAGTGTTATGATTACATGATTTAGAATGTTATGATTACATGATTTAGAGTGTTATAATTACATGATTAGAGTGTTATAATTACATGATGTAGAGTGTTATAATTATATGACTTAGAGTGTTCTAATTACATGATTTAGAGTGTTATAATTACATGATTAGAGTGTTATAATTACATGATGTAGAGTATTATAATTACATGATTAGAGTGTTATAATTACATGATGTAGAGTGTTATAATTACATGATGTAGAGTATTATAATTACATGATTTAGAGTGTTATAATTACATGATTTAGAGTGTTATAATTACATGATTAGAGTGTTATAATTACATGATGTAGAGTATTATAATTACATGATTTAGAGTGTTATAATTACACGATTTAGAGTGTTATAATTACATGATTTAGAGTGTTATAATTACATGATGAAGAGTGTTATAATTACATGATATAGAGTGTTATAATTACATGATGTAGAGTGTTATAATTACACGATGTAGAGTGTTATAATTATATGATTTAGAATGTTATAATTACATGATTTACAGTGTATAATTACATATTTAGAGTGATATAATTACATGATTTAGAGTTATAATTACATGATTTAGTGTTACATGATTTAGAGTGTTATAATTACATATTTAGAGTGTTATAATTACATGATTTAGAGTGTTATAATTACATATTTAGAGTGTTATAATTACATATTTAGAGTGTTATAATTACATGATTTAGAGTGTTATAATTACATGATGTAGAGTCATAATTACATGATTTAGAGTGACATGATTTAGAGTGTTATAATTACATGATTTAGAGTGTTATAATTACATAATTTAGAGTGTTATAATTACATGATTTAGAGTGTTATGATTACATGATTTAGAGTGTCATCATTACATGACTTCGAGTGTTATAATTACATATTTAGAGTGTTATAATTACATGATTTAGAGTGTTATAATTACATGATTTAGAGTGTTATAATTACATGATTTAGAGTGACATGATTTAGAGTGTTATAATTACATGATTTAGAGTGTTATATTAATTTGAGTGTTATAATTCATATTTAGAGTGTTATAATTACATGATTTAGAGTGTTATATTACATGATTTAGAGTGTTATAATTACATGATTTAGAGTGTTATAATTACATGATTTAGAGTGTTATAATTACATGATTTAGAGTGTTATAATTACATGATTAGAGTGTTATAATTACATGAGTTAGAGTGTTATAATTACATATTAGAGTGTTATAATTACATGATGTAGAGTGTTATAATTACATGATTTAGAGTGTTATAATTACATTGATTTAGAGTGTTATAATTACATGATTTAGAGTGTTATAATTACATGATTTAGAGTGTTAAATTAATATTTAGAGTGTTATAATTACATATTTAGAGTGTTATAATTACATATTTAGAGTGTTATAATTACATGATTTAGAGTGTTATAATTACATGATTTAGAGTGTTATAATTACATGATTTAGAGTGTTATAATTACATGATTAGAGTTTATAATTACATATTTAGAGTGAATCATATTTAGTGTTATAATTACATATTAGAGTGTTATAATTACATATTTAGAGTGTTATAATTACATATTTAATGTTATAATTACATGATTGTAGAGTAGTTATAATTACATGATTTAGGTTATAATTAAGATGTAGATGTATAATTACATGATTTAGAGTGTTATAATTACATGATTTAGAGTGTTATAATTACATGATTTAGAGTGTTATAATTACATGATTTAGAGTGTTTATATTACATATTTGGTTTATGATTAATGTTTAAGGTGTTATAATTACATGATTTACAGTTTATAATTATTTTCGTAATAGGGAGTATCACATTACGTCTGTTATTTAGGGTAATATATATATGTTCATTATTCTAGGGTATGACATTATGTCTGTTATCTGGGTATTACATTTATGTCCTGTTAGATGATATTTGATCCTGTTTTATGGATGTTACTTTTATGCCTCAGTTATTTGGGTATCCTACTTATGTCTTGGCTGTTTGGGGTATTATTCTTATGTCTGTTATGTGGGGAATTATATTTGTCTGTTATTTAGGGCGGGAACAAACAGCTGCAATGAGAATAGAAAACAATATAACCTCTTTTCAAAACATCAAAAGAGGAGTCAGACAGGGTTGCGTTTTGTCACCAGATCTGTTTTCACTATATAGCGAAAACATGAGAAACCTAGAAGAAGACCCTGGATTAAAGGTTGGAGGGAAAATGATAAACAACATTCGGTACGCAGATGACACCGTGCTAATTGCAGAAAATGAAAGGGACCTACAAAACCTTGTGAATATACTAGAAACAGAAAGCAAAGGGAAGGGGTTGGAACTAAACAGCAGGAAGACTGAAGTCATGGTGATCAGTAAAAAACATGAAATCCCCTCATGCAAAATAAAAACAAATGGCACAACCTTGACACAGATTAATAAGTTCAAATACCTGGGAACGGTCATTTCATCAGACGGCAGAAGCACATCGGAAATAGCTGGCAGAATCGGCCAAGCCAAAACAGCATTCAAGAAGATGACAAGCATTCTTACCAACAAATGCCTATCAATTAACATCAGAAAGAGAGTCCTTGAATGTTATATACAACCAATACAGTTGTACGGATGCGAGGCGTGGACAGTCAGCAAGCAAAGCCAGAGCAGGATTGAGGCAGCCGAGATGTGGTTTCTC
>CM060305.1:168492735-168497735 GCA_030674185.1 Monoplex corrugatus
CCAGTTAGAACACTAAACCATGACCACATAGAACACTAAACCATGACCAGTTAGAACACTAAACCATGACCAGTTAGAACACTAAACCATGACCAGTTAGAACACTAAACCATGACCAGTTAGAACGCTGAACCATGACCAGTTAGAACACTGAACCATGACCAGTTAGAACACTAAACCATGACCAGTTAGAACACTAAATCATTTCTTTCTGTATTTGTTGTCTTTGGCGTTCATCGATTTCATCCTGCTGGTGCTGACATCGTATATCAGTAAAGGCCAGAGGAGCTTTGGAATCACCATGAACTGCTGGCACTAGATGTTGTATTTGCCAAGGACGGAGGTTCATCATCACCAGGTGCCCTGCCGCATGGCGTTGGCGACCATGGACTTCCAACCATCTCTATCTCTCGTTGCCCCCAGCATCTCCCCCACCCTCTCCATCCCCAGCCACTCTGCAAGTCCGTCCAGCATTCTCTCCCTGGGTCTACCTGGTGCTCTCTTTCCCTCCAGCTTTCCTGTTGTGACCAGGTGCTCCCCCTTCCTCATAAAATGGCCTATAAATGTTGCTTGTCTTTTCCTAATCTTCCTTATGAGTGATCTACTTGTGTCTGCCTCCATCAAGACTGTATCGTTTGTTTTCTTTGCTGTCCATGGAACTCTCAACATTCTTCTGAGAAACCACATCTCGGCTGCCTCGATCCTGCTCTGGCTTTGCTTGCTGACTGTCCACGCCTCGCATCCGTACAACAGTATTGGTTGTATATAACATTCAAGGACTCTCTTTCTGATGTTAATTGATAGGCATTTGTTGGTAAGAATGCTTGTCATCTTCTTGAATGCTGTTTTGGCTTGGCCGATTCTGCCACCTATTTCCGATGTGCATTTGCCGTCTGATGAAATGACCGTTCCCAGGTATTTGAACTTATTAACCTGTGTCAAGGTTGTGCCATTTGTTTTTATTTTGCAGGAGGAGATTTCATGTTTTTTACTGATCACCATGACTTCAGTCTTCCTGCTGTTTAGTTCCAACCCCTTCCCTTTGCTTTCTGTTTCTAGTATATTCACAAGGTTTTGTAGGTCCCTTTCATTTTCTGCAATTAGCACAGTGTCATCTACGTACCGAATGTTGTTTATCATTTTCCCTCCAACCTTTAATCCAGGGTCTTCTTTTAGGCTTCTCATGATGTTTTCGCTATATAGTGAAAACAGATCTGGTGACAAAACACAACCCTGTCTGACTCCTCTTTTGATGTTTTGAAAAGAGCTTATATTGTTTTCTATTCTCATTGCAGCTGTTTGTTCCCAGTATATATTCCTGATTATTCGTAGATCTTTTCCATCGACATTGAGTCTCTCCAGTTGGTTGATCAATTCATCATGTCGTACCCGATCGAAAACCTTGGTATAGTCAACAAAGCATAAATACAAATCCTTATTCATCTCAATTGACCTCTCTATGATAGTTCTTAGGATGTATATGGCATTAATAGTTCCTTTCCCCTCCACAAACCCACACTGTTCTTCTGCTATTTCTCTTTTGATTCTATTCCTTGTCCTCATCATGATTATTCTTAACAGGATTTTTGTTACATGACTCATCAAACTGATTGTGCGATGGAGTTCGCATTCTATAGCCCCTGTCTTCTTTGAAAGTGCAATGAAAATTGATTTTGACATATCTTTGGGGATTTTTCCAGTGTCATAAATTTCATTTAGGAGGACTGTTATTTTTTCTATGCCAAATTCCTCCAGGGCTTCAATCATCTCTGTAGTAATGTTGTCTGGTCCTGGGGCTTTTCCTGGTTTCATCTTTTTCAGTGCTGCTCTAACTTCATCTTTCATTATGGGTGGTCCTTCAAAGTTCTTTTTTATAATGTGTTCTTTGTTTCTGTCATCCTCAAAAAGGTTTTTAATGTACTCTCCCCATCTGTCTAATATTTTGTCTTTTTCCATGATAAGCGTGCCATCTTTCGATTTTAAGCAATCAGTTGATGTGCATGTATTTTTCCTGTGGACAATTTCTTCAATTCGTCTGTACATACCCTGAGGATCCATTTTGTGTCGTTCTTCTATCTCTTTACATTTTGTGTTCAGCCAAGCTTCCTTAGCTTCATTGCACCTATACCTGATTTCTTTGTTTATCTTCCTGTATATCTCCTCGTTTCTCTTTGCCTTCCTCCTTTCCTCCATCAGGCCCAAAATTTCATTAGTCATCCAACTCTTTTTTGCTTTTCTATTTGCCTTAGGGATTTCTTCACAAGCTTCATTTATAGAACTTCTCAACTTTGTCCATTGTTCCTCACTGTCACCAACGTCTTCCAGAGCACTGAATTTGTTTTGAACATGTACATTAAATTTTTTACGTATCATTTCATCTGTCTTTAAGAGTCCAAGGTTTAGTTTGATGTTGCTTTTGGTCTGTTTCCTTTTCCTCAATTTCAGCCTAAACCTTCCCACTACAGGACTGTGGTCACTGTTGCAGTCTGCGCCTGGTAGTGTTTTTGCTGACAGTAAAGAATTTCTAAATCTTTTGTTGATCAGGATGTAGTCAATTTGATTTTTGGTATTATCTCCTGGACTCATCCAAGTCCATTTTCTTCTGTTAGGCTGCTCAAACCAGGTGTTTCCTACTATGAACTCATTCATCTGTGCCCATTCTACAAGCTTCCCGCCTCTTCCATTTTGTGTACCAAGGCCATGAGGTCCAACTATATCCTCCACCCTATCCTGTCCCACTTTAGCATTAAAATCTCCCATTATGACTGTAAATTCTTGTGATTTACATTGGACCTTGGCCATCTCTAAAACTTCGGAGGTTACACTGATGTATCACTTGCACACTTTCTTCTGCCATGCGCGAAGTTTCTTTAACTCTTTTGTATCTTTGATGGAGTCACCATACCACTTTTCAAAGTTCTTGAATGGTTTCTATGTCACTGTTGGTCGGCTGCGGTATATGTTAGTGTTTCGTCTATTTTCCCCTTCGCTGTAAGAGTCTGTGCGATTTCTTTGGCTTAATACTCATCCTGATTAAGCCTCTGCTTTCATCAGTATTTTGTGTGTTCCATCGTCCTTTGTGGGAAGTACTGTTATATCATCCATTAAGGCTTTTAGTGGGAGTATTTAGTGTCCATTTCAGACGTCTGCTGGACTGAATCGCTCATTGCTGCCTTCAAGATTACCTCCACTACCAACACGAACTGTATTGGAAAAATTGCACAGCCAATCGCTGTGCCAGCTTCCATAGTGATACAATCTGTGTGTATTTCTTTGTGGATAATCGTATTTAAAAGTCACGAAAGGATTTCTTAGCAATTTCTTGGATTTTTGTGTGTGGACATGAATCATCTCGAGAACCGCTGAATCATTTTGTGCGGGACTACCATAGCAAGTGAGAGAGAGAGAGAGAGAGAAGAGAGAGAGAGAGAGAGAGAGAGAGAGAGAGAAAAGAGACAGAGAGGAGAGAGAGAAGAGAGAGAGAGAGAGAAACAGAGAAAAGAGAGAAGAAAGAAAGAGAAAAGAGAGAGAGAGAGAGAGAGAGAAAAAAGAAGAGAGAAGAGAGAGAAACAGAGAGAGAGAGAGAGAGAGAGAAAGAGAGAGAGAAGAGAAAGAGAGAGAGAGAGAGAAAAAGAAACAGAAACAGAGAGAGAGAGAGAAACAGAGAAGAAGAGAGAAAAGAGAAGAGAGAGAGAGAAGAGAGAGAGAGAGAGAGAAACAGAGAAACAGAGAGAGAGAGAGAAAGAGAAACAGAAACAGAGAGAGAGAGAGAGAGAGAGAGAGAGAGAACAGAGACAGAGACAGAGATAGAGACAGAGACAGAGACAGACAAACAAACAAACAAACAAACAAACAAACAGACAGACAGACAGGTAGACAGACAGACAGAAAGACAGACAAGAAACAGACAGAGAGAGAGAGAGAGGCAGGCAGACAGACAGAGACAATGAGAGTGACAGAGAGATAGAGTCACCAAATCGATCAGATCCCATGTCAAATCGGTATTTATAAATGACTACTTTACGTGAGGGGGTCCTAATTCAGATAACAATCTCAGCATCTTTTGACATGTGGCAAAAACAGGGCCGTAAAATCCACGGCTTGATTGAATAATGACAAGCACGAGGATGGCCAAAAACTGTCGAGCCCTCAAGCACTTTAGCTTTGTGTCTGCACTCAGCGTGCTCTGCATGTCTGAATATGTTCAGTCAGTTGGAACGTCCTTCTTGACCCCTAAACGTAGACGTTTTCTTTTTGTTTGTTTGTTTGTTGAAAACAAAACGCAAGAATGTGTTTTGATTTCATTTTAATAGACTCACTTGAAGACGTTATACCAATATCGTTTAAGTTCAGTAATCATATATATATATACGATATTGTTAAAATTCAGAAATGACTATGAAATTAACACGAGTATGAAGACGAAAATTTCAAAAGAGAATTATTACATAAAAGATACGAGAACCAGAAAAACACGAAAATAGAACCAGAACGCGTATTTAATGCAACCAGACAAGACAGGCGCAAATTTTCGGCCAACTGGGCTTTGTCAAGCGTGAATATAAGATCACAAACAAACACACACCAAATACAATAGACTGAAATTTCCCTGTTGCTTCGTCCAGTGGGAGAAGAGGACTAAAAAATACAAAACGAAGAAATGAATGAATGAAGTCATACAACATGAAGAATGGAATGAATTACGTCTGAAATATATACATATTTGTATAATCTGGTGAATGACAGTGAAGACAGAAACATAAACAATACAGTGTAATTTGAATGAATTTGGAAAATAGTTCTATTCAAGAAAATTTATGATAATAAAAGTGGAAATTCAGCCATTGACTATAGTACAAACATTTCAGGCAGATTCGTCCGTAAATAGATGAAACCCCTTGTGAAAACGTTTGTGTTTGGTTAAGTATCATCCAACTTATGGAACATGTCAATTTAGGAGCTGATGTCCGAAAAAATCCTAATAAATGACAAAATCTACG
>CM060305.1:168500235-168502735 GCA_030674185.1 Monoplex corrugatus
ATAATAATATAATGATAACAACAACAACAACAACAACGAAGAACAACATCAACAGCAACAACAACAGCAACAACAACAAAACAAAAACAACAACAACAACAACAATATAAAATAATAATAATAATAATAATAACAAAATAATAATAATAATAATAATAATAATAATAATAATAATGATAATAATAATGATGATGATGATGATGATGATGATGATGATACTACTACTACTACTACTATACTATACTAATGATGATGATGATGATGGGGTGGTGGGGGGTGATGATAATAATAATAATAGTAACAATAATGGTAATACAATAACGACGACAACGAAATTGATGATGGTGATGATGGTGATCACGCTGATGATGATGATAATGATGACGACGACGACAACAACAACAATAATAATGGTGATAATACTAATAATACTAGTAATACTACTAATGATGATGATGATGATGTTGATGATGATAATAAAAACAATGGGAACTTGAACTGCGTCTTATAAGAAGGAAGCAATTCACAAGAGCTTGAGAAACAATGGCAGATGGACATAAAGCAAATACAAGTCAACCCCAACCAATATGATAAAAAAGATGAACTGTAAAAAACAACACAAACAACAACAACAACAACAACAAAACAAGATTAAAAAAGCAGTAAAAACATTCATAACGAACTATCCACTTCCATATGACGGTAAGTCATCCAAGGAAAAAATAAAACCTTTAAAAAAAAAAAAAAAGCACATTGATTTTCTCGCTCCTTCTTTCACAGAAAACCACACACACACACACATTCACACAAAACACACACACCAAAACACACACACACACACACACACACACACACACACGGACACACGCACGTACGCACACACACACGCATACACACACACATAGACATGCACACAGAGAACATAAACATACACACCGAGACACTAATTTAAGCACACGCAATGCACACGCGCACGCATGCACGTATGCACGCACGCACATACGCACACATGCATATTTAGACACAATGGCAAAATGCACTTACGTGATAGAGTTAAACAATCAAAACAAAACAAAACAAAAACAAAGAAAGAAAGAGACAAAGAAAGAAAGAGACAAAGAAAGAAAGAGACAAAGAAAGAAAGAGACAAAGAAAGAAAGAGACAAAGAAAGAAAGAGACAAAGAATGAAAGAAGAAACAAAAACAAAACAAAAAACAAAAACAAGGACAAACACAATGACGCTCACACAGACGAACACGCATACTTACTCAAACATACATGCATACTCATACACACACACTCCACACACACACGCATATGTACAACAGGCACACACACACACACACACACACACACACACACACACACACACACACACACACACACACACACACACACACACATACACACACACACACATACCACATGCATATGTATATATATGTGTGTATATCTATCTATCTATCTATCTATCTATCTATCTATCTATCTATCTATCTATCTATCTATATAGAAAGCTGGAGGGAAAGAGAGCACCAAGTAGACCCAGGGAGAGAATGCTGGACGGACTTGCAGAGTGGCTGGGACGAGGAGGGTGGGGGAGATGCTAGGGGCAACGAGAGATAGAGATGGATGGAGGTCCATGGTCGCCAACGCCATGCGGCAGGGCACCTGATGATGATGATGATGATATGTATATATATATATACACACACACACAATATATATATATATATATATATACATATATATATCTATATATACATGTATACCCCACACATATATATATATATGTAAAATATATATATATATATATATATATATATTTATATGTATGTATGTGTGTATGTGTATACACACGCACGCACGCAAACATGCAGACACAGACTACAACTGAAAAAGACGAGTCTTCATGGCAGACTTAAGACAGTGACTGAAGCTGTCTAATGTGTGCAGGCAGTTCGTACCATACTCTCAGATCTTCGTAAGCGAATCCATTCCGACGAAAAATGTTTGTTATGAAAGATGGAGCACAAAACGTTTTGGAATCAGAAGAGAAGCGAGTTTTCAACGTGGAGTGTAGATGGGAAGAATGTCATACATACTGGGGACATAATCCGGAACCAATGCGAAACATAAAGAGGAGAATTTATAACTGATTCCATATTGAACAGGAAGCCAGTGTAACGATAGGAGAAGAAGGGACATAGTGCTTATAATTTGATGATTTGAAAATGTTGTAGGCGTAGCTGGTGATAATTTGTATGCTCCGTAATTCTTCTGAAATACATCTTCGTGCAGTCTCTTCGTAAGTGACCATGGTCGCTATTGAATACATTACCCGTAGCATACAACTCTTTTCTTTCTTTCTCTCTCTCTCTTTCTCTCTCTCTCTCTCTCTCTCTCTTTCTCTCTCTCTCTCTCTGTCCTCCCTATCTCTCTCCCTCCCTCTCCCTCTCTCTCTTTTTCTCTTGTAGTTTATCAAATGAAATAAACAAA
>CM060305.1:168507735-168515235 GCA_030674185.1 Monoplex corrugatus
ACACAACACACACACACACACACACCACACACACACCACACACACACACACACACACACACACACACACACACACACACACACACACACACACACACACACCACACAGAGCCCCGTCCGGCATTATATATTTTCTGTCCCTGTAAATTTGTTTATACTGTTCACAGTGTTGATATATCTTTATGTTGTGAACGAGGCAGTTTATATTTTGAGAAGTTAAGGGTTTTATTTTTTTTTGTATTGTGTGGTTTCGTTTTGTTTTACCCTCCCCCCCACCCGCCATGACCCATAGTACTGCCCCTGCGTATTTTTGGAATCGACCTTTAGGATTGGCAATCCTACCTCAGTTACATCTCGGCGGGATCTGAATTCCACACAGATTCTTGGTCCGCCCGAAGGAGAAAACTATGTGCTTGCAATATTCAGTTTGCAGTTTGATAAACACAACAACACGAGCTGTTACAGGTCGTTTTTCTCAAGGATAACACTTAAGGTTAAGGTAAACAATGATAATGGATTGGCCATAGTGCACAGGCAAAAATATAGTGTACATGTATAGGTACGTGTATTTTCTTAGTTTTATGCTGTTTTTGTTTGATGCTCAGTTTGATAACGATAAGTAAATATTCGAGGAATTAAAAACGTCTGTGTAACTATTGACAAAATGAAACATTAAAAATGGCTGTAGTTTCGAATCATCATCATTTTGAGATTCAAGATCGTTTTGATATTTTTCCGGTTCCTATTCAAAGTTGAGTGGTATGGGTCCATTGGGAAGACCGGAACCACACAGTCGAGTCTTGTACACTTCGCGGATGCGTCAATAACAGTGTTGCTTAAATCTTCTGACCAATACCACAGTTATTTGTATGTCTCGGTGGATAGGGTGCAGGAGTCAAAGGTCTTAGTGAACAGACACGCTGGCTTAGAGAATGATTACGGTATACAGTGGACTGTGACATAGCTGTGGTCATACTTACTTACTGCCCTTTGTACTATGAGCATGTAAGGCAGCAGCAAATGTTCTCCACTTCTGTCTGTTTTAAGCCAGCCTCAATACAGTACACCAAGTGTGTTTCAGGGTCTTAAATTCGCCTTCGGTTGTTCGCCAAGTGTTCTTGGGTATTGTTGTAGAGGAGCTGTCAACAAGACCAGACGTGACATGATCAGAAACACCAAGATGTGTGGTTGCCTAACAGCTTGAGTTCTCTGTGCTTCATTGAAAAGTCTGATCAGGCGTAATGCACAGTGAGTCCAATTCAGCTTCAGTTTCTCAAGATGACGTCTCCGTGCTGGGAATGAATTCTATATGCAGTAACGTCACAGGTGCCATGTGTATGGTGATCATGGCACAAGCCTAAGCCTGCAAATAAACCCATGAGCTGGCCAGGTCCTGAGGCTCTACCCAGCCTATCTTTTTTTTACCTAGTCTATATGCTATACTGGTATCTTATCAGCCTATCACTGGAATAATCTTGGTAACATGTAAATGATATGTATATCTGTGTATCTTATCTTAAAAAAATGAACTTACATAGAAAATAACTAAATATATAATTAAAGGTCTGAATCACAACACTACTAGCTATTCTGTACAGACTCGTCTCACATGACAGAAAGACCTCTCCCCCCCCCCCCCCCCAGTCAATGCACAAAGCCTCAGCTGAAGTTTGTAAAAAAAAACAACCACCAAAAAAATAACAACAAAAAAACCACACACACACACACACACACACACACACACACACACACACACCACACACACACACACACACACACACACACACACACAAAACCCCACACGCATACACACAAAAACAAACAAAACAAAACAACAACAACAACAAAAAACCAACCAACCAAACAAAACAACAACAAAAACTGGCGCACATGGGGATCGAACCCACGACCTCCGCGTTATCAGCACGGCGCTCTAACCAACTGAGCTAGATGAGCTTGGAGAAGAGCGTTATACAAGAACGTTTTTTGTAGCAAGTCATGCTGCTACTGCTGCTGCTGCTGCTACTACTACTGCTACTATTCCTGCTCCTCCTCCTTCTATCACTACTACTGCTACTACTACTGGTCATGATGATGAGGATGATGATGATGGTGATGATGATGATGATGATAACTTCACCAGAGCGATGACTCCATCGTAAGTAGATTACACATTCCAAATTTCAAGGTTGAGCAACACGTACCCAAGAGTGAGGCACACACACTGCATAGCGCCTCTGATCTCCATGACGGTCTGAAGATAAAACGTCCAATAAATCATCAACTCGTTAAAGGCGGTGACACAAGCCTGAAACATCCACCGATGAAGATCATCGCCCGTCTTTAAGAGGCGAGCCGACCTGATGACAAATGAGTCTGATCAATTGCTGATCGTTTAACCCGAAAAGAGTTCCTCCCTTTCCGTTCCCACACAGCCGGGTCAAGTTGACCGTTTAGGCAAAGACCGTTATCTTTCTACGTGCCCCCTTAAGTTTTTGGTGGCTATTAGTTCATGATCGAGAGATCAACTCCCTCGCTGGTTAGACATCAAAGGCGGTGTGTTCGACCGTGGCCATGTTCCTTATTTCATCCTCCAGTATTTAGCAGCTAGAGATGCCAGGTGATAGCACACACCTTCACAGGAGTTTGATGGCTCCCCGATGACCGCCTAATGACCAACACACGTTTGAGGTCCCGTTACTGTCTTTGTGGTCAGCCACGCCCTGGGCAGAGGGGAAAGCAATACGCTGGTCAGTAGACTTACCGACTTACGGTCACTGAGGATATCTCCGGTGGTTTTAAGGAAAGGTGGTCAGGCGTGTAAGTGGTCATCCTCCAAGGATTAGGCTCTTGCCTTGAACAGTGAGACGTTTAAGTAAATTACGACAGTGTTGGCTCGCCAGACAGGAGTGTGTTCATCATCATCGTGTGCTATACCGCATGGCGTTGGCAACCATGGCCCTCCATACAGATTTATCTTTTGTCGTTGCAAGTATATCTCCTACCCCTTCTGTCCTCATCCATTCCTGCAAAACTATCCAATATGTTACCTAGTGCTTTTTCTTCCCTCACAGCGTTCCTGTTGTGACTAGTTGCTCGATTTCCCTTACCTCATACAATGTCCTACAAATGTTGCTTGACTTTTTCCCTTGCCTCATAAAATGTCCTATAAATGGTGCTTGTCTTTCCCTTCCCTCATACAAATGTCCTATAAATGTTGTTTGTCTTTCCCTTGCCTCATAAAATGTCCTATAAATGTTGCTTGTCTTTCCCTTGCCTCATAAATGTCCTATAAATGTTGCTTGTCTTTCCCTTGCCTCATACAATGTCCTATAAATGGTGCTTGTCTTTCCCTTGCCTCATACAATGTCCTATAAATGGTGCTTGTCTTTCCCTTGCCTCATACAATGTCCTATAAATGTTGCTTGTCTTTCCCTTGCCTCATAAAATGTCCTATAAATGTTGCTTGTTCTTTCCCTTGCCTCGTAAAATGTCCTATAAATGTTGCTTGTTTTTTCCCTTGCCTCATAAAATGTCCTATAAATGTTGCTTGTTTTTCCCTTGCCTCATAAAATGTCCTATAAATGTTGCTTGTTTTTTCTCACTTCCTGTAAATGTTTTTTCCCTTACTCATAAATGTCTAATGTTGCTTGTCTTTTCCCTGCCTTCATCATAATGTCTTTCTGTGTTCTGTTTCCCTTCTCAAGACTGTTGTGTTTGTCTTTCCTTTCCTCATCAATGTCTTAAATGTTGCATGACATTTCCTTGCCTCATAAATGTCTTAAATGGTGCTTGTTTTCCTTCCCTCATACAATGTCGTAAACTGTGTGTCTTTCACTTGCCTCATAAAGTCCTATAAATGTTCTTGTCTTTCCTTGCTCATAAAATGTCGCTGTAAAGTGCTTGTCATTGTAATTGTTGTCCTTCCTCGTACAGGTCCTATAAATGGTTGCTTGTCATTTTTCACCATTGCCTCATGTCATAAAATGTCTGTAACATGTTCTCGTTGTCCTTAATTTCCTTTCTCCTAAAATGTCCTGTAATGGTGTTGTTTATTCTTTTTTTTTTCCCTTTCTCATAAAGTCCCTAAATGTTGCTTCTTCCTACATTTCTTAATGTTCTTTTTTCGCTCCAAAATGTTAGTTGTTTCTTACTGAGGTTATGGAATCTTAAATTTTCATAGAAACACATTAGCTGCTCAATCTTTGACTTGGGTTGATCCGCTTGCATTCGTCAACTGGAGCATGTAGAAGATAAATGTAAGTCATCTGATGTGATCGTTCCGAGGATGATTGTTAGTTTGACGAGCATGAATCAGATTTCCTGTTTAGTACAGTTCATGACAACATGAAAGTGACAGTTCGTATCATATAATGCTCAGCAGATCTGTGGTGTAGTTTTTTTAACACTCCATTCTCTCATTCAAGACTTGCAGAAGTTATAGCTTATTAGAGTTGGCAAGTAGATTCTGTAGGTAACTGCTAACAGACTTGGGTGAGTTATATGGAGAAAGAAGATGGATAGATGGATAAGATAGATAGATAGATAGAAGAAGTAGATAGATAGATAGATGACGACAGATAGATAGATGATAGATAGATGATAGATAGAAGATCAGATAGATAGATAGATAGAAGACAGATAGAAGAGTGATAGATAATAGAAGAGACAGTAGATAGATGAGAGATAGAGATAGATAGATACGACTAGATAGATAGAAGAGAGAGAGAAGAGAGAGACTAGATGACAGATAGAGCAGAGAAGACAGAGAAGATAGAGAGATAGAGAGATAGATAGCATAGACAGAAGATAAGAAAGCTAGATAGAAAGAGAGAGATAGAGAACAGATAGAAAGACGATAGATAGAGAATAGAAGATAGATAGATAGATAGACGAGAATAGAGAGCTAGATAGAATAGAGATAGAGAGAAGATAGACAGGATAGATAGATAGATAGAGAGATAGAGGAGAGAGAGACAGAGAGAAGATAGATAGAAGAGTAGATAGAGATAGAGAGAGAGCAGAGATAGAGATAGAGATAGAGAGAGAGAGATAGAGAAGATAGACAGACAGATAGATAGACAGAGAGATAGAGATAGAGAGAGATAGACAGACAGATAGATAGACAGAGAGATAGATAGACAGAGAGATAGATAGACAGAAGATAGATAGACAGACAGATAGATACACAGAGAGATAGCGATTTCAAGACCTTTCCAGCACATTGGGTTTTGCTCAGGTTCACGGAATTTGCCAGGTAATTGCTGGTAGATTTAGGTGGAGTGTTCTTGAACAAAGTCTAAACTAAATAAACCGTAAACTGTATACCAAGATCCATGGCAGGCGGCAGGAACCGGACCCCCTCCAAAACGACAACAACAACAACAACAACAACAACAACAACAACACAACAACAACAACAACAACAAAACAACAACAATAACAACAACAACAACAACAACAATAACAACGACGACGACGACGACGACGACAAGAACAACAACAACATCATGATCATGATCATCATCATCAACAACAACAACAACAACAACACAACAACAACAACAACAACAACAACAACAACAACAAACCGGTTATATCCATCGTCAGATGTGGCCTGACCAAAGACGTTATAAAATATTTTTCTATTTATGTCTTTTGAGCTTCGTGGGTTCGAATCCCGGGGGTGCGCTACATTAAAACAAAGTCTAAACTAAATAAACCGTATTCAGTTTACAGTTTATTTAGTTTAGACTTTGTTCAAGAACATCATTGTTGTTCTGGTGGTGTCGGTATAGGATTAGATAACTCCCCTTTCTCCCACTTCCCTGGGATGGTTATCCCCGTCGGCCATATCACCTGAAGTGGCTACCGACGTAAAAATTTAAAATACACCAAACCTAATATTTGGACCTGACCATGTAGACGGTGAACGACTGAACAAGAGAAGATGCTAAACGCTGAAAACACGACCTGCCGCAGCAATGATGCAAACAAAACTATCTGTCACTTGCCAACACAAAGTCATCTACCAGTGGTGTCAGTTATGACAACTCGCTGCATAATCACCAAACCGTTGAGATCGTCACACCGTGCACAATACGACATCCTTCTAATCCTCATGTCTTACACTTCTGCCACGCATATATACAAGATGACTGAGGCTTAGTACGTAACCCATCATGGAATGTCAACAGTTCGTCAAATCACACCGTACATTATGTACGTTCTCATCAGATAAGCAGCTCGGCGGTAACAAAAACAACTGATAGACGGCGAAGGAAAGTTAACCCTTTCACCCCTTCACCATATCACCAGCTTCTCACCAGCTTGCCAAGAAAACTGCTCATTCGAAATCTAACGGAAGAATATTGTGAAGAAGTGAAAGGGTTCAAAAGTTGTAAAAATGGTGATGGAGTGAAAGGGTTAAGGAACAGGTGGATGGGGAGAGGGGGGTGAAAGGGTTAAGGAAGTTGTTGGATGAGATAAGAGAGTGAAAAGGTTAAATAAGCTGGTAGATATCGTAAAGAAGTGAAATAGTTAAAACGAAGCTGGTGGATTGGATGAGGGAGTGAACGGTTTATAGAACCTGGTAGATATGGTTAGGAAGTGAAAGGGTTACAAGGAAGCTGGTGAACAGGGTGAGGAAGTGAAAAGGTCAAAGAAGCTGGTGGATAGGGTAAGGCAAGTGAAAGGGTTAATCTACACCATGACAAGCATCGAAGCAGCGTGTCACAGCACTTAAGTTATGAGGGTAGTGTTTATCCCGTTACAGATGGTAATCACGACTCTTGGCGATCACAGATTACAATGCAGCTACAGGCTGCCCAGGAACCGCCGACTCGCCTGGAAATCGCTTTCGTACACAGATTTAAAGACCAAACTTACAGTTAGTTACTAAAGCTTATTGGACAAGATCTGCTTATACATGTTTATATTTTGTTTTGGAGGAGTTTTGGTTGTTTTTTTTTTTTCGTTTTCCTTATATCACACATAATGAAAAGACGGAAAATCAAAGAACAATTTTTGTTTTATTTTCATTAATTTCCCTCGACCGGAGAGAGGTGTGTGTCTGTCTGTGTATTGATCTGTCTGTCGTTTTGTCAGTTTGTGACAACAAACAAACAAACAAACAAACAAACAAACAAACAAACAAACAAACAAACAGACAGACAAACAAACAAACAAACAAAGTGCTGGCAAGTTTTTCTCAGCTGTTTCTGGGTAGACCCTTACAAAATTTGTGTAATAACTGTGAACCATTTCGGAGTCCAAGAAGCATGTTTCGACCAGATGTTATAACCAAGGTCAAGATCGTACGGACCAAAAGCGTGTTGAGTTGAAAACGAGCACTTTCTGAGGAAGATGTGTGAACAGCAATTTGATAGGAACTCAGAAACTTCTGGCATTAATTAAAATCCTTTTACGTTTTTCACTGTTGTGAGACAAAAGTTAATAGTCCTTGTCTCACAATAAATTCTATTTTTAACTGAAGTTTCTT
>CM060305.1:168517735-168522735 GCA_030674185.1 Monoplex corrugatus
GAGAAGATAGGAGCGAGAGAAGGACAGAAGACACAGAGGACAGTGAGGGGGACAGAGGAAGGTAGGAGAGAAGAGGGAGGACAGAGAGAGAGACAGAGAGAGAGACAGAGAAGAGAAGAGAGAGAGAGAGAGACAGAGACAGAGAGAGACAGAGAGAGAGAGAGACAGAGAGAGAGAGACGAGAGAGACAGAGAGAGACGAGAGAGACAGAGAGAGAGAGAGCAGAGAAGAGAGACAGAGAAGAGAGAGAGAGGACAGAGACAAGACAGAGACAGAAGACAGAGAGAGAGAGAGAAGAGAGAGAAGAGAAGAGAGAAGACAGAAGACAGAGAGCAGAGACAGAGACAGAGAGACAGAGAGAGAGAGAGACAGAGACACAGACAGAAACAGACAGACAGACAGACAGAGACAGAGACAGAGAGAGAGAGACAGAGACAGAGACAGAGAGACAGAGAGAGCAGACAAACAGACAGACACAGACGAACAAGACGACAGACAGAAGAGAGACAGAGAGAGAGAAAAGAGAAGACAGAGATCTATGAGAAGATCAGACAGGACAAAAGAGGTGAGGTAGCGGAATGAGAAGTGCTTACGATTATTGTTGAAGGAACGTAGGAGTGAATGAGTGGTAGATGTGAAGATGGGTATGAAGTGATTTTGTGGGAGGTGGGGGTGGGGTGAGGAGATGGGGTGGAGGGAGGGAGAGAGATTAGGGGTGAAGGGGGCTCAATTGATGAAGCATCTGTACAACATTGGTTCAGCGGGAAGCTCGTGTGGTGCTAGCGGGCACAAACATTCTCACCCGCGACGTGTCAAGACCTTCACAGCCCTAGGAGTCCGGAGAGTGTTCAAGAGGGATTCATCACCATCAGACAATTCCATATGCGCACCACCCGTATCTATAAACAATTTTCTGACAGGGTGCTTGACCCTGCGCAAAACTTCATGCTTTGGCAAAATATTGACATGGGAATGATATAGGGAAAGGGGAGAGGGACCTATGAAACATTAAGCTGTAGCATCCAGAGGGGGAAAGTAGAGTTCGTGACCCTATACAAAGGAAAAGTGGGGTCCTTAGCTCTTAGAAATTGAAAGTAGGGTGCTTAGCCCCCAGGCACGGAAAGTAAAGTCCTTAAACCTTAGAGAGGAAAAGTAGGATCTTTAGCTCATTGAGAGGGAAAGTAAGGTCCTTAGCCCCTAGAGAGGGAAAGTAAAGTACTTAGCCTTTAGAGAGGGAAAGTAAAGTACTTAGCCTTTAGAGAGGGAAAGTAAAGTACTTAGCCTTTAGAGAGGGAAAGTAAAGTACTTAGCCTTTAGAGAGGGAAAGTAAAGTACTTAGCCTTTAGAGAGGAAGAATACCGTAAAAGTACTTAGCCTTTAGAGAGGGAAAGTAAGTCCTTAGCCCTAGAGAGGGAAAGTAAGGTCCTTAGCCCGTTAGAGAGGGAAAGTAAGGTCCTTAGCCCGTTAGAGAGGAAAGTAAGGTCCTTAGCCCTAGAGAGAGAAAGTAAGGTCCTTAGCCCGTTAGAGAGGGAAAGTAAGGTCCTTAGCCCGTTAGAGAGAGAAAGTAAGGTCCTTAGCCCGTTAGAGAGGGAAAGTAAGGTCCTTAGCCCCTAGAGAGAGAAAGTAAGGTCCTTAGCCCTAGAGAGGAAAGTAAGGTCCTTAGCCCCTAGAGAGGGAAAGTAAGGTCCTTAGCCCTTAGAGAGGGAAAGTAAGGTCCTTAGCCCCTAGAGAGGGAAAGTAAGGTCCTTAGCCCCTAGAGAGGGAAAGTAAGGTCTTTAGCCCTTTGAGAGGGAAAGTAAGGTCCTTAGCCCTAGAGAGGGAAAGTAAGGTCCTTAGCCCCTAGAGAGGGAAAGTAAGGTCTCTTAGCCTTTAGAGAGGGAAAGTAAAGTACTTAGCCCGTAAGGAATGAGTAGGAAAGTAAGGTCCTTAGCCTTTAAGAGGGAAAGTAAAGTCCTTAGCCCTAAAGAGGGAAAGTAAGTCCTTAGCCCTTAAAGAGGGAAAGTAAGGTCATTAGCCCTAGAGAGGGAAAGTAAAGTCCTTAGCCCCTAAAGAGGGAAAGTAAGGTCCTTAGCCCTTAGAGAGGGAAAGTAAAGTCCTTAGCCCCTAAAGAGGGAAAGTAAGGTCCTTAGCCCGTAGAGAGGGAAAGTAAAGTCCTTAGCCTTTAAAGAGGGAAAGTAAGGTCCTTAGCCTTTAAAGAGGGAAAGTAAAGTCCTTAGCCTTTAAAGAGGGAAAGTAAGGTCCTTAGCCTTTAGAGAGGGAAAGTAAAGTCCTTAGCCCCTAAAGAGGGAAAGTAAAGTCCTTAGCCCCTAAAAAGGGAAAGTAAGGTCCTTAGCCCTTAGAGAGAGGAAAGTAAAGTCCTTAGCCCCTAAAGAGGGAAAGTAAAGTCCTTAACCTTTAAAGCCCCTAGAGAGGGAAAGTAAAGTCCTTAGCCCCTAAAGAAAAAAGTAAGGTCCTTAACTTTAGAGAAGGAAAGTAAGGTCCTTAGCCCCTAGAGAGGGAAAATAAGGTCCTTAGCCCCTAGAGAGGGAAAGTAGGGTACTTAGTCCCTTGAAAAGGAAAGTAGGGTCCTCTGCATCTAGAGAGTGATAGCAAGGTCCTTAGTCCCTAAAGAGGGAAAGTAAGGTCCTTAGCCCCTAGAGAAGGGAAAGTAAGGTCCTTTAGCCCTAGACAGGGAAAAAAGGTCTTTAGCCCCAAGAGAGGGAAAGTAAAGTCCTTAGCCCCTAGAGAGGGAAAGTAAGGTCCTTAGCCCCTAGAGAAGGGAAAGTAAGGTCCTTAGCCCCTAGAGACGGGAAAGTAGGGTCCTTAGCCCCTAGAGAAGGGAAAGTAAGGTCCTTAGCACTAGAGACGGGAAAGTAAGGTCTTAGCCCCTAGAGACGGGAAAGTAAGGTCCTTAGCCCCTAGAGAAGGGAAAGTAAGGTCCTTAGCCCCTAGAGACGGGAAAGTAGGGTCCTTAGCCCCTAGAGAGGGAAAGTAAGGTCCTTAGCCCCTAGAGAAGGGAAAGTAAGGTCCTTAGCCCCTAGAGAAGGGAAAGTAAGGTACTTAGCCCTAGAGACGGGAAAGTAGGTCCTTAGCCCCTAGAGAGGGAAAGTAGGGTCCTTAGCCCCTAGAGAAGGGAAAGTAAGGTCCTTAGCCCCTAGAGACGGGAAAGTAAGGTCCTTAGCCCCTAGAGAGGGAAAGTAAGGTCCTTAGCCCCTAGAGAAGGGAAAGTAAGGTACTTAGCCCCTAGAGACGGGAAAGTAGGGTCCTTAGCCCCTAGAGAGGGAAAGTAAGGTCCTTAGCCCTAGAGAAGGGAAAGTAAGGTCCTTGAGCCCCTAGAGACGGAAATAAGGTACTTAGCCCTAGAGAAGGAAAGTAAGGTACTTAGCCCTAGAGAAGGGAAAGTAAGGTACTTAGCCCCTAGAGAGCGGAAAGTAAGGTACTTAGCCCTAGAGAAGGGAAAGTAAGGTACTTAGCACCTAGAGAAGGGAAAGTAAGGTACTTAGCCCTAGAGAAGGGAAAGTAAGGTACTTAGCACCTAGAGAAGGGAAAGTAAGGTACTTAGCACCTAGAGAAGGGAAAGTAAGGTACTTAGCACCTAGAGAAGGGAAAGTAAGGTACTTAGCACCTAGAGAAGGGAAAGTAAGGTACTTAGCACCTAGAGACGGGAAAGTAAGGTACTTAGCACCTAGAGAAGGGAAAGTAAGGTACTTAGCACCTAGAGAAGGGAAAGTAAGGTACTTAGCACCTAGAGACGGAAAGTAAGGTCCTTATCACCTAGAGAAGGGAAAGTAAGGTACTTAGCACCTAGAGAAGGGAAAGTAAGGTACTGAGCACCTAGAGAAGGGAAAGTAAGGTACTTAGCACCTAGAGAAGGGAAAGTAAGGTACTTAGCACCTAGAGACGGAAAGTAAGGTACTTAGCACTAGAGAAGGGAAAGTAAGGTACTTAGCACCTAGAGAAGGGAAAGTAAGGTACTTAGCACCTAGAGAAGGGAAAGTAAGGTACTTAGCACCTAGAGAAGGGAAAGTAAGGTACTTAGCCCTAGAGAAGGGAAGTAAGGTACTTAGCACCTAGAGAAGGGAAAGTAAGGTACTTAGCCCTAGAGACGGAAAGTAAGGTCCTTAGCCCCTAGAGAAGGGAAAGTAAGGTACTTAGCACCTAGAGAAGGGAAAGTAAGGTCCTTAGCCCCTAGAGACGGAAAGTAAGGTACTTAGCACCTAGAGAAGGGAAAGTAGGTACTTAGCCCCTAGAGACGGAAAGTAAGGTCCTTAGCACCTAGAGAAGGGAAAGTAAGGTCCTTAGCCCCTAGAGAAGGGAAAGTAAGGTCCTTAGCCCCTAGAGAAGGGAAAGTAAGGTCCTTGGCCCTAGAGAGGGAAAGTAAGGTCCTTAGCCCTAGAGAAGGGAAAGTAAGGTCCTTAGCCCCTAGAGACGGAAAATATAAGGTACTTAGCCCCTAGAAAGGGAAAGTAGGGTCCTTAGCCCCTAGAGAAGGGAAAGTAAGGTCCTTAGCCTTAGAGAGAGAATGTAAGGTCCTTAGCCCCTAGAAGGGAAGTAAGGTCCTTAGCCCCTAGAGAGGGAAATAAGGTCCTTAGCCCGTAGAGAGGGTAAGTAGGGTCCTTAGCCCTTAGAGAGGGAATATAAGGTCCTTAGCCCTAGAGAAGGAAAGTAGGCCTACAGTCCTTTGTTCTTAGAGAAGGAAAATAGGGTCCTCTGCCCCTAGAGAGGGAAGGAAGTCCGTATGTGTGTGTGTGTGTTGTGTGTGGTGTGTGTGTGTGTGTGTGTGTGTGTGTGTGTGTGTGTATGTGTGTGTGTGTGTGTGTGTGTGTGTGTGTGTGTGTGTGTGTGTGTGTGCGCGCGCGCACGCGTATTTGTGTGCGTTTTGAAAAAAAAAAGAGGAGAGTGAGAATGAAATAATGTACAAATATGCTAAATAATG
The DNA here is from genome assembly GCA_030674185.1 of Monoplex corrugatus. Classification (NCBI taxonomy): domain Eukaryota; kingdom Metazoa; phylum Mollusca; class Gastropoda; order Littorinimorpha; family Ranellidae; genus Monoplex; species Monoplex corrugatus. The sequence continues at coordinate 168,522,651 of CM060305.1, forward strand.
CCACCGTCCTGAAATGATAGAAGCTGGTAGTCTATCATATCTGTCGTATCGTATCGTACCGTATCGTACCATATCATATCGTATC
>CM060305.1:168527735-168530235 GCA_030674185.1 Monoplex corrugatus
ATCATTTTGCAATTAAACAGCTGGATATTACAATATTACGAGAGAGAGAGAGAGAGAGAGAGAGAGAAGAGAGAGAGAGAGAGAGAAAGAGAGAGAGAGAGAGACAGACAGAGAGAGAGAAAGAGAGAGAGAGAGACAGACAGAGAGAAGAGAAAGAGAGAGAGAGAAATGAGAAAGAGAGACAAAGAGAGAGACAAAGATAGAGACAAATAGAGAGAGACAGAGAGAGACAAAGAGGGAGGGAGAGAGGGAGGGGAGAGAGGGAGAGGGAAAAAGTAAGAAAGAGAGAGAGAGAGAAAGACAGAGAGAAATGGAGAGAGAGACAGAGAGAAATGAGAGAGAGACAAAGAGAGAGATAGAGACAAAGAGAGAGACAAAGAGAGAGGGAGGGAGGGAGGGGGAGAGAGCGAGAAAGAAAAAGAAAGAAAAGAGAGAGAGAGAAATAAGAGAGAGAGAGAAAAGAAAGGAAGAGAGAGAGAAAGAAAGAGAAAGAGAGAGAGAAAGAGAGAGAGAATTTTGTGTACGTTTGAATATGCGTCGAGAAGGGCGGACAGTAATGGGTCTCAGGCACAAAATCCTGTTTGTCACACACACACACACACACACACACACACACACACACACACACACACACACACACACACCACACACACACACACACACACACACACACACACACACACACACACACACACACACACACACACACACACACACTCACACACACCACACACACACACACAACACCCCACACACCACCCTCCCCACCCACTCCCCATCCTTCCACACACACTCACCACACACACACACACTCACAACACACACTCACACCACTCCACTCACAACTCCACTCACCCTCACACTCCATCACACAGACTACACACACACACCATCACATACACACACTCACACCACCGACCAACTAACAGTTCTGAATCAACTCTCTCTGTCTCTTCTGATTCTCTGTCTGTCTGTCTCTCTCACTCTGTCTGTCTTACTCACTCTCTTTCTCTATGTTTCTCTCTCTCCTCTTTCTCTCTCTTTTTTAACTCTTTCCATCCCTCTCCCTCCATCAAAGACTAGCTATAGACAGGTCCAGTTGACAAATGCTTTCATCCCTGAGTAATAAAGTTCTGAAATCTGAACTCTCTCTGTGTCTCTCTCTGTCTCTTTCTGTCTCTCTCTGTCTCTTTCTGTCTCTGTCTGTCTGTCTCTCTCTGTCTCTCCCTCTCTCTCTCTCTCTCTTGCTTTCTTTCTTTCTTTTTTATTTTCTCTCTTCCTTCTCTCTGTCTCTCTCTCTCTTCTTTCTTTTTCTGTCTCTCTCTTCTCTCTCTTGCTTTCTTTCTTTCTTTTTTCTTTTCTCTCTCTCCTTCTCTGTCTCTCTGTCTGTCTCTCTCAGTCTTTCTCTCACTCTGTGTTTTCTCTCTTCCTCTCACTCTGTGTGTGTGTGTATGTGTGTGTGTGTGTGTGTCTCTCTCTCTCTCTTTCTCACACACACACACCACTCTCTCTCTTTCTCTCACCCTCCTTCTCTCCTCCTCTTCCTCTCCTCCCCTCTTTCACACAGGCACAGGTTGCTGAGCCGAGCGCCTATGGCAACTTCCCACAGTGCACATGCAGACAACAATGGAGGGCAGACCTTTGGGCAGACACCATGGTGTTAGCTGCTGTAACGCACGCCATGGCATTGTGAGAACTCGCTACAGGCATTTGATCCAACACGACCCCTGCCATGCGAGGTTGTCGCCATGTCGTGAAGGGAAAATTATTATTCGTCAAACAAAATAATATAATAAAGACATCTGATCAGATCCGGATAGGTTAGGATAACACGCACGCGCGCACACACACACGCACACTCACACTCACACACACACGCAACATATAGACACGCACATACACAGAAACCACACACATGATGGTATACACACACGCGCCCGCCACACAAACCACACACACACACACACACACACACACACACACACACACACACACACAACACACCACCACACACACACACAAACACACACACACACGAACCACACACACACACACACACACACACTCATAGACACAGAGAGAAAGACAGAGAGAGAGAGAGAGAGAGAGACAGACAGACACAGACAGACACAGACAGACAGACAGACAGACAGAGAGAGAGAGAGAGAGAGAGAGAGAAGGAGAGAGAGAAAAGAAAAAAGAAAGAAAGCAAGAGAGAGAGAGAGAGAGAGAGAGAAGAGAGAGACAGACAGACAGAGACAGAAAGAAAGAAAGAAAGAGAGAGAGAGGGGAGAGATAGAGAGAGAGAGGGAGAAAGAGAGAGACAGAAAAAAAAGAAAGAAAGAGAGAAAGAGAGAGAGAGATATGAGAGAGAACACCATTATGATATTTCGAGTTCAATCCCAGCCCGCAACATTAAAAACTGGCCTGTTTGCCGCCCATCTGAATGTTTCCATCATTCGGTGGTGTCAGCTGACTTTTTCAAAGGTCCCTCTCCGAC
>CM060305.1:168540235-168560235 GCA_030674185.1 Monoplex corrugatus
ACGATCATGAAACCAAAGAAGAATTATGTTTTCCGAAGGTAACAGTTAAGGATTCCTTTGATGATACACATTTCCTTGATCAACAGACATACAAACGCATTGTCGAGAACGCATGTGAATCAGTCCTCATTTCTTTTAAGCAGGAGAGAAACAATATGAAAACAAAACAAAAGAAAGGAAAAGAATATTGGAAAACAAAGAACTGAAAAGAAAAAGAAAAAAAGGGGAAAAAAGAGTTTTCCTCACAATTAGAGAAGAAAACAGAAAGAGAAGAGGCACAACGGGAAAGAAAACAGACTCAATGGTGTGGGCACATAGAAGAGTGAAGAAAGCAAGATGGTCAGGCCATACTGTCAATCTCCCTTGCCGCAAATCAAAATCTTTTAACTCGTTTCGTACAGTTAACAACCTTCAAAAGCAACTAATTTCAGTGACTTTTTCACAAACTGGTTTTAAGTTTTGAGTTTTGAGTTTGAGTCATGAGTTTGGAATTTGGAGCAATTATCTGGCAGACTTCCTGAATGGAAAGCTGGAGGGAAACAGAGCACCAGGTAGACCCAGGGAGGAAATAATGGACGGACTTGCAGAGTGGCTGAAGGCAGAGGGTGGGAGATGTACTTGCAGCCACAAGGGACAGATTATCGCCAACGCCATGCGGAAGGGGACATGCGCAAAACGCTATACGCTGGCTAGGTCTTGCATTAGGAAGGGGGGGGGGGAGAGGGGGAGAGAGATGTACGAAATACTGACAATCACCAGACTGATGGAAACATTAGGATGGGCAGCGGAGAAGTCAGTTATTAATATTTCAGGCTGAGATTGAACTCGAGATATCAGACATTGAGTCCACGGTTTTGTCAAGAGAACCAACTTGTTGACAAAAGTTTTGAATGAGTGTCGATCAAATGCATGTTTTATTTATTTATTTTTTGAAGCATTCCAATTTTCCTCGGATGCCTTTATGTACATTGTTTTGCCTACACTTTGCAGGCGGTATGTTGCTGCACAGTCTGCATACTCCGTCTTTGGTGGGCGTGCATGCTGGGTATTTTGATGTTTCTATCGCAGAAATGACTCTTGTAGAAACAGGCCCATACACGTACTTCAGTCTGAGCCAAGATGTTGACAATATCTGGCAAGGCAGACGAACTAGCACTTACTCTCAACCTGCATACCTGACCTGTGTGTGTTCCACAAGGATCTGTCCTTGGCCCTGTTCTTTTCACTCTTTACACCTCCCCCTTGTCCACCATCATCAACTCCCTTCTATAAAACACCACTTCTATGCTGATGACACCCAACTTCAAGACAGTGACTCACCTGATAATATACAGCGCCTGTTGACTCGCACCACTGAGTGTTACTCGGACATTAAGAACTGGATGACGTTCAACAAACTTCAGCTTAATGACGACAAGACAGAAGCTATCCTCATTGGCATCCGTCAGAAACTTTCTCAGTTGCCTCCTCTTTCTCTCCCATTATGTAAGACATCAGTCCCAATTTCTGATTCAGCTAAAAACCTTGGTGTCTGCATTGACTCTACCCTCTCCATGAACAACTTAGTTTCTCAAACTGCCAGATCTTGCTACTATCATCTCCATCGTATAAGCCTGATCAGGAAGTATCTCTCTGTCGAAACAACTGCAAAACTCGTTCTCTCCTTCATAATGTCTCGCATTGACTATTGCAATTCACTCCTGTCTGGTCTTCCTGCCTCCACCATTCACATCCTACAGCGCATTCAAAACAATGCTGCACGCCTTGTACTCAAAAAGAAAAAAGCTGACCAATATCTCCTCTCCTGGCACAACTTCACTGGCTCCCTGTATCAAAGCGCATACAGTACAAACTAGACACCATCTGCTACCTCAATAACGCAGCCCCCGATTACCTGTCAAGCCTACTTGAGATCTATGTTCCCTCACGTACCCTCCGCTCTGCCTCGATCCTCTGACTTTTCGCTTTCCACGCACTAAGCTCAATACCTATGGTCCACGAGCCTTCTCTGTTTCTGGTCCACTCTCCTGGAACAAACTTCCTCTCTCAGTCCGTCAGCAACCTACTTTTGTCTCCTTCAAGTCCGCTCTCAAAACTCACCTTTTCTCCTCTGCATAAAATCCTGACCTCACTCAACCCCCTCTGCAGCCTGTCTCCACTCGGAGGGGAATCACATTGTAATATATAATTGTATATAATATGCTCTCTATAATTTTCCATTGCTTTTATTCTTTCTCCCCATTTATAGCCATGCGTGTGTGTGTGTGTGTGTGTGTGTGTGTGTGTGTGTGTGTGTGTGTGTGTGTGTGCGCCTGTTTCAGCGCTTAGATTTGATTTTATCAAGATTTTGCGCTATATAAATATTGTAATTATTATTATTATTATCATAGTGAAAGCTTAGGATTAATCAACGTACAATCCCTCAAGTAGAAATAGGCCCTTACGGGTACTTCAGTGTACCCCAGCATCGGGCAGCACAGCCGTTCTCACACTTATGTACACTGTAAACGAGACAGTTAACCAATAGAGCCATCTGTAAACGCAGCTCTGCTGGGACGTTTTCAAAGATCGCCCCAGTGAAAGAGAGTGGTCCATTGTTTCAGTGGACAGGTGCTGGCCTGTGCTTGTCCACGTCAACCCCTCCTTCATGCATTCTCAAGTAGAGAACTTTCTCGAAGTTCGTCTTAAGATAGGTGGGGTCAGAGCCCCAGTGTGTTCTGGTCCACGTTCTATAAATGAAAAGGGAAAATAACACAGAGGGGAAGACAGACCCACAGAGAAGACAGACCGGTCAGTCAGTCATGGTTGTGTTAGGAGATGGGCCACTCAACCTGGCAGAGGTGCTGAGCCTTTGCCAGAAACATGTAGTGAAGGTACATTGATATTTTATTTCAATGTAGGGTTTAGGGCTGATAGGCAAAGAAGTAGGATTGCTTTAGGACGTAGGCAAATAAGAATAAGAGGATGAATGATTATACTTTGAGTTGAATAGGTAGAAAGAAACTCTAGGGAGCTCGGATAGAACTCACTGTGCCATACGAAAGCAGAATGGAAGAAGCACATATCTACAAGACCGAAAAAATACGCCGGTCTTGCCAGCACCCTGAAGAAAGCAGGTCTGCGGGCCAAAATCTTCGCCATAGAGGTCTTGCTGATGACATCTGGGTAATTTCTCCACTCTGGGAGGTCTGCTGTACACTCCCAGTCGACTGCTCCATCCAGAAGACCCTTTGGCAATGTGCTGGTTGTCATAGCACTTTCGGGCCAGACCTGTTTCCCTCCTGCTTTGTAGAACGTTGTCATAGCAATTGGTGCGTTTGGGGTCATGGTTTTTTCGCTAACCACGTCTGTGATCACTTTCAGAACAGAAGGTCTTCAGAGAAGTAACCCCCTTTAGACAAGTGTTTCGGCCCTGAATTCCTTACACTCTCGGGGGGGGCCGGGCCACATCCAGGTGCCCTTCTGCTGTTGTCTATTTTTTTTTTTTTTTTTTTTTTTTTTCCCCACGCCGGGGAGCGAACCTGGGCGATTCTGCGCTTCAGAACTGCGGTACGCGGTTTTACCAATGTGCTAACGGGGCACACATCATCTGTAGGAAATTTAATCCTTATGAAGTTCACTTTTGGTTCCTCCTTGCCCAGATCCAGCTTGAGCTCCTTTCTGCTGCCTCTGCCATCGCTTAAGGGCTCTAGTCCTCTTCTTCCCAGAAATGGCGAGTTGTTTCATGAGATCATAAGCGGAGGTGCCCACGAACCCTCTTGCCCCGACCTCTATGGCGAAGATTTTGGCCCGCAGACCTGCTTTCTTCAGGGTGCTGGCAAGACCGGCGTATTTTTCGGTCTTGTAGATATGTGCTTCTTCCATTCTGCTTTCGTATGGCACAGTGAGTTCTATCAGAATCACTTGTTTCGAGGAGTCAGAGTGGAGAGCGATGTCTGGTCTCATGCCTGTCTTGCTGATGACATCTGGGTAATTTCTCCACTCTGGGAGGTCTGCTGTACACTCCCAGTCGACTGCTCCATCCAGAAGACCCTTTGGCAATGTGCTGGTTGTCATAGCACTTTCGGGCCAGACCTGTTTCCCTCCTGCTTTGTAGAACGTTGTCATAGCAATTGGTGCGTTTGGGGTCATGGTTTTTTTCGCTAACCACGTCTGTGATCACTTTCAGAACTTGGTTGTGCCTCCATGTATACCTTCCTTGGGCTAGCGCTACTTTGCAAGAGCTTAGGACATGTTCCACTGTTTGTTTCTTCTGACAGAGCGGACATGCTGGGTCGTCTGATTTCCCCCATTTCACTAAGTTTGCATTCGAGGGGAGCAGGTCATATACAGATCTGAGGAGGAAGCTTATCCTTAGAGGAGCCATGTGCCACATATCGTTCCAGCTGAGACTTCTTTGGAGTGCACTGTCCCATGTTGTCCATTGCCCCTGTTGACCTTGCTGGACTGCCTTCTGCACTCTTTTGACATCTTCTTCTTCCTTCAACTCCTGTATGATCATGTCTCTTTTTTCCTTCCCTTTAGCTTTGGACCACCATTGCATTTTTGTTGCTCCCAGTCCCTGTCTGTTGGTTTGCGTGTGTCCAATTATTTCTTTGATGCTGAGGTTTCTCTTGGCATTGTTTACAGCCTCTTGGACTTTCCACTTTCTGCCAGTTCTCAGCTTTGGATGAACTGATCTCACGATATTGTCTTCCGATTCCTCCAGCATGCTCAACAGTCTTGCTTTTCCAACTTTGTATTAAAGACCTTTTAAACCCATCTGGAGTCCAGGCTTCCAGCTCCCAGTTCTCACCACGCTATAAAGACCAGTTAGAGCCCCAAATCCTTGAAGCAGAAACACGAAAAGCAATTAAGACCAGCCCAAAGGGCAAAGCAGCAGGCAATGATGGCATAACAACTGAAGCCATACTTGCATGCGGAGAAACGGGAGTTAAGTGGCTCACCATCATCTTCCAAAAAGCATGGGAAGAGAGGAAAGTACCAATGGACTGGCAAAATGCAATAGTGGTGCCAATTTGGAAGAAGAAGGGCAGCAAGAAAGACTGCAGCACATACAGAGGCATTTCACTTCTCAGCCATGTAGGGAAAATGTATGCAAAGATTCTGGAACAGCGCACAAGAGCCAAAGCAGAACACCTACTGAGCAATGCCCAGTTTGGCTTTCGGAAAGGAAGAGGGTGCACAGATGCCATTTTCGCACTCCGACAGCTGTGTGAAAGAGCCATCGAATACAACCAAGACCTGCATACAGTATTCGTTGATCAAGAAAAAGCTTTTGACCGAGTCAACAGAGACAAGCTCTGGAAGATCCTGGAGCAGTACGACGTGAAGGGGCAGTTGCTTGATAACATCAGAGCAATCTATGCCAACAGTAGGAGCGCAGTCCGAACAGCCAGTGGAACATCGGACTGGTTCCCGGTTACATCAGGGGTCAGGCAAGGCTGCGTACTCTCTCCCCTTCTCTTCGTGATCTACATGGACCAGATTACAAAGGAAGCCAATCCAGATCTGGAGGCCCTGAACGAACTATTATTTGCTGACGACCAGTCCTTGATGAATCAGAACAAAGCAGCTCTTCAAGAACACACAGACCAACTCAACACAAGCTGCGAGAAGTATGATATGAAGATCAGTATCAACAAAACAGAAGTTATGTCTGTCAGCAGAAATCCAGGAAAGCTGGACATCAACATCAAACGGCACCCAGCTGAAACAGACCAAAGAATTTAAATACCTTGGCAGCCTCTTCACTGAAGATGGAAAATTGGACAGAGAGATAGAAACAAGATGCCAGAAAGCGAACGCAGTCAGTTACCAACTCGCCCCCCTTCTGAAAAAATCCCAGCATCCCAATGAGCACCAAGGCAAAACTCATCAACGCCATCTTCGTTCCAACACTCACATACCAGTGTCAGACATGGGCCCTAACAAAAGCCTTAGAGAGAAAATTGGTCACATGTGAAATGCGCTGCCTGAGAAAAGCTGTCAACAAGACCAGACGCGACAAGATCAAGAATGAGGTGATCAGAAACATGGTCGGACTAACACCAATTCTCCACCATGTCGAACAACAAAGGATCAGGTGGTTTGGTCACCTCACCAGAATGCCGCCCGACCAACCGGCCCTACGGGCATACACCACCAGATACACTGGCTGGAAAGCCAGAGGTAGACCACGGAGACGATGGAGCGACTCCGTGGCTGACACCCTGCGAGCCCATGACCTGTCACTCTATCAAGCCTCCCGCCTTGCTGCAGACAGACGTCTGTGTCTCCCCGCGACGCCGAAGGGCACCAGCGGCAGATGAAAGAAAGAAAGAAAGAAGAAGAAGTATTCCTCCACTATGGATTTGAGAGGTAGCTTCAGCATTGCTTGACGACAGTAGAATGCAACATCAGTGAGACCAGGTGGGACACCGAGCCATTTTCTTGTGTATTTGTTGATTTTGGCTTCCATTGCTTCGACTGTGCTGGTGCAAATGTCATAGATTAGCAGTGGCCACAGCAGCTTTGGTATCAGCATGAACTGTAGACACCAGACTTTGTATTTGCCTGGCAGTCCGCAGTTATCTATTTTCTTCAGGCCTTCTTCTGCTGTTTGCTTGGTTTCACATCCCTTTGTGTGTCTTTCAGGGAGTCATCATACCATCTTCCGAGACTTTTTACTGGCTCTTCTGTGACAGTGGGGATGGCTTGGTTGGCTACCATGAATATGTTTAATTAAAGAAACTATATTGATGTGTAATGCTATGTGTGGACTGCTTTTGAAACTTATAGTTAGCATGCTTAGTGCGTTTCTACTCGTCTGTCTCCTTCCTTTCTCGTTGTTGTGTGTGATCTCTATACAGAAAGGCAATTCCACATAAACATCCCCCAAATTCCAAATCAAAACCCAGAATTCATCCCCGTGATATTTCCATAAGCCACTGGAACCTGACATGTCTTACAGGATCTGTAACCCTTTGACTCCCGCACCCAGTCCACCAGTAATGCTGCAATGTCAACCGTGATCGCAAAACAAAAATTTAACCCTTTGACTGCCTTACCCTATCCACCAGTTTCCTGCAGGAAGCCGGTGGATAGGTTGAGGGAATCAAAGGTTAAGTTTTTGCAGTTGGTGGATAGGGTGCGGGAGTCAAAGGGTTGTTATAAGCATGCTTAGTGTTCTGTACGCGTATACACACAAAGAGGGTTTGGACAATGGCATGTCTTCACACACGCTGACCTGGAAGACAGGAAACATCTCCACCCTTTACCTACCTGGCAGGATTGAACACAGAGATCGACAAGAGGATCGGGAAGGCAGCCACAACACGAGCTCTCCTCACACAAAGGATGTGGACAAATCCCAAGCTGACCACGAAGACAAAGATGGCTGTATTCAATGCCAGTGTCCTCAGCACCTTGCTGTATGGCAGTGAGGCGTGGACCACACATGCTCATCAGGAGAAAAGGCTCAATACCTTCCACCTGAGAGCATACGGTGCATACTCGGCACTTCCTGGCAAGACAAGGTGACCAACACTGAAGTCCTGGCCGCGCTGGCCTCCCAACCAATGCATACCATGCTGAGACAGCGTCGGTTGCACTGGCTGGGCCACGTTCGCCGCATGGAAGATGGTCGCATCCCAAAAGATATCCTTTATGGTGAGCTTGCCACAGGGCAGAGAAACACTGGCCGCCCACAGCTGAGATACAAAGACGTTTACAAACGTGACATGAAGGCGCTTGAGATCAACACTGAGTCCTGGGAAGACCTCGCAGACGACCGCAACAGCTGGAAAAGCACTCTCAAGAAACAGCTGCGGATTGGTGAGGACAAACTGTCAGCTGCTGCAGCATAAAAGCGAGCTCGCAGAAAAGGGACGACAGCCAACAGACCAGCATCAGCATACACATGCGACCGCTGCGACAGAGACTGCCTCTCTCGCATTGGTCTCTACAGTCACAGGCGACGCTGCTTGGACCAAGCAGACAGCCCAACTAGACATTAGAACGGATGTACTTTATCCATGGTCAGCCATGACCGAAGGAGGCCTACATACATACATGTCTTCACACACGCTGACCTGGAAGACAGGAAAAATCTCCACCCTTTACCTACCTGGCAGGATTGAACCCCAGACCCTCCCATTGGAAGTCTGACGTCCTACCCGTTAGACTATCGCGCCCGTCTGGACTGAGGTACATTCAAGTACAGTAAACATTAACAAGTTTGGACCATCCCCTACCACGGTTAAGTACAGGACAATTCTAGACCATAGGCCTACTTACGCAGTCACAATTACTTGTTGATAAGAAACAGGAATCCATGGGGGTTAAGTACTCATCCCCAAACAGTAGAGACATCCTGGCTGAAAAACCTTCACAGACACAGACACAGACACACACACACACACACACACACACACACACACACACACACACACACACACACACACACACACACACAACACAGACACAGACACAGACACAGACACAGACACAGACACAGACACAGACAAACACACACCCGCCCCAGTGCTAATGTTACATACATTTCAAAATTTTAAAGGAAGGAGTCGGGGCAGAGGGTGGAGTTTGTAGTTTATTCAAGACGGAATCATCGCACTCGAACAAGTCCATATACGCTCCACTCAAATCTGTAAGCGATTATCCAGCACATACCTGCAGAAAGCTGGTGGATAGGATGAGGAAGTCAAAGGGTTAAGTTTTTGTTTTGCTAGCGTCGTTGACAATGCAGGATGCTGACGGACATGGTGCGGGAATCAAAGGGTTAATCAAAGGAGTCAGCCAGCCCGAGAAAGACATGGTCCACATTAGAATTGAACCCATAGCCTCTGTATTAGGCGCCTGGTGCTCTAAGTTTCAGTTTCTCAAAATGACGTCTCCACGCTCGGAATGAATTCCATATAGACTCTATGCAAAGCGTCACAGGTGCCAAGTGAATGGTAATGATGGCACAAGCCTTTAAGCCTGAACATAAACCCATGAGCTGGCCAGGTCCTGAGGTCCTACCTAGCCTATGTTTTATCTAGTCTATATTTTTGTATACTTAGTATTGTGTCATTGGAATAATCTTGGTTACATATAAATGACAGAACAATATTGTATCAAACTATCACTGGAACAATCTCGGTTACATGTAAATGACAGAACTATATTGTATCAATCTATCACTGGAACAATCTTGGTTACATGTAAATGACAGAACTATATTGTATCAATGTATCATTGGAACAATCTTGGTTACGTGTAAATGACAGAACTATATTGTAACAATGTATCACTGGAACAATCTTGGTTACATGTAAATGACAGAACTATATTGTATCAATCTATCACTGGAACAATCTTGGTTACATGTAAATGACAGAACTATATTGTATCAATCTATCACTGGAACAATCTTGGTTACATGTAAATGACAGAACTATATTGTAACAATGTATCACTGGAACAATCTTGGTTACATGTAAATGACAGAACTATATTGTATCAAACTATCACTGGAACAATCTTGGTTACATGTAAATGACAGAACTATATTGTAACAATGTATCACTGGAACAATCTTGGTTACATGTAAATGACAGAACTATATTGTATCAATGTATCATTGGAACAATCTTGGTTACATGTAAATGACAGAACTATATTGTATCAATGTATCACTGGAACAATCTTGGTTACATGTAAATGACAGAACTATATTGTATCAATGTATCATTGGAACAATCTTGGTTACATGTAAATGACAGAACTATATTGTAACAATCTATCACTGGAACAATCTTGGTTACATGTAAATGACAGAACTATATTGTATCAATGTATCACTGGAACAATCTTGGTTATATGTAAATGACAGAACCATATTGTATCAATGTATCACTGGAACAATCTTGGTTATATGTAAATGACAGAACCATATTGTATCAATCTATCACTGGCACAATCTTGGTTACATGTAAATGACAGAACCATATTGTAACAATCTATCACTGGAACAATCTCGGTTACATGTAAATGAACAGAACCATATTGTAACAATCTATCACTGGAACAATCTTGGTTACGTGTAAATGATCTAATGGGCCATACGAAAAGGAGGAAGAAGAAGAAAAAAACAACAACAACCAGCACGGACACGATCGTGACGATAATGATGGAAGCTGACGATGTCGATAACGAAAGACAGAGGTAGGCTCATGAGATAGAGAAGTCTGACGATGATGATAACAACAATCAATAGTAAGTAGGCTCATGAGATAGAGAAGACTGACGATGATGATAACGACAATCAATAGTAAGTAGGCTCATGAGATAGAGAAGACTGACGATGACGATAACGACAATCAATAGTAAGTAGGCTCATGAGATAGAGAAGACTGACGATGATGATAACGACAATCAATAGTAAGTAGGCTCATGAGATAGAGAAGACTGACGATGATGATAACAACAATCAATAGTAAGTAGGCTCATGAGATAGAGAAGACTGACGATGATGATAACGACAATCAATAGTAAGTAGGATCATGAGATAGAGAAGTCTGACGATGATGATAACAACAATCAATGGTAAGTAGGCTCATGAGACAAAGAAGACTGACGATGATGATAACGACAATCAATAGTAAGTAGGCTCATGAGACAAAGAAGACTGACGATGATGATAACGACAATCAATAGTAAGTAGGATCATGAGATAGAGAAGTCTGACGATGATGATAACGACAATCAATAGTAAGTAGGCTCATGAGACAAAGAAGACTGACGATGATGATAACGACAATCAATAGTAAGTAGGATCATGAGATAGAGATGTCTGACGATGATGATAACGACAATCAATGGTAAGTAGGCTCATGAGACAAAGAAGACTGACGATGATGATAACGACAATCAATAGTAAGTAGGATCATGAGATAGAGATGTCTGACGATGATGATAACGACAATCAATAGTAAGTAGGATCATGAGATAGAGAAGACTGACGATGTCGATAACGACAATCAATAGTAAGTAGGATCATGAGATAGAGAAGACTGACGATGTCGATAACGACAATCAATAGTAAGTAGGATCATGAGATAGAGAAGACTGACGATGACGATAACGACAATCAACAGTAAGTAGGATCATGAGATAGAGAAGACTGACGATGATGATAACGACAATCAATAGTAAGTAGGATCATGAGATAGATCTAGAAAAGACTAACGATGATGATAACGACAATCAATAGTAAGTAGGATCATGAGACAAAGAAGACTGACGATGACGATAACAACAATCAATAGTAAGTAGGATCATGAGATAGAGAAGACTGACGATGACGGTAACGACAATCAATAGTAAGTAGGATCATGAGATAGAGAAGACTGACGATGACGATAACGACAATCAACAGTAAGTAGGATCATGAGATAGAGAAGACTGACGATGATGATAACGGCAATCAATAGTAAGTAGGATCATGAGATAGATCTAGAAAAGACTGACGATGATGATAACGACAATCAACAGTAAGTAGGATCATGAGATAGAGAAGACTGACGATGATGATAACGACAATCAATAGTAAGTAGGATCATGAGATAAAGAAGACTGACGATGACGATAACGACAATCAATAGTAAGTAGGATCATGAGATAGAGAAGACTGACGATGACGATAACAACAATCAATAGTAAGTAGGATCATGAGATAGAGAAGACTGACGATGACGATAACAACAATCAATGGTAAGTAGGATCATGAGATAGAGAAGACTGACGATGATGATAACGACAATCAATAGTAAGTAGGATCATGAGATAGATCTAGAAAAGACTAACGATGATGATAACGACAATCAATAGTAAGTAGGATCATGAGATAGAGAAGACTGACGATGATGATAACGACAATCAACAGTAAGTAGGATCATGAGATAGAGAAGACTGACGATGATGATAACGACAATCAATAATAAGTAGGATCATGAGATAGAGAAGACTGACGATGATGATAACGACAATCAACAGTAAGCAGGATCATGAGACAAAGAAGACTGACGATGATGATAACGACAATCAACAGTAAGTAGGATCATGAGATAGAGAAGACTGACGATGACGATAACGACAATCAATAGTAAGTAGGATCATGAGATAGAGAAGACTGACGATGACGATAACGACAATCAATAGTAAGTAGGATCATGAGATAGAGAAGACTGACGATGACGATAACGACAATCAATAGTAAGTAGGATCATGAGATAGAGAAGACTGACGATGATGATAACGACAATCAACAGTAAGTAGGATCATGAGATAGAAAAGACTAACGATGATGATAACGACAATCAATAGTAAGTAGGATCATGAGACAGAGAAAACTGACGATGACGATAACAAAAATCAACAGTAAGGCTTCATGAGACAGAGAAAACTGACGATGGCGATAACAAAAATCAACAGTAGGCTTCATGAGACAGATAACACCAAACCAATCGATAACACACTGTCTCCTATTCCTTGGCTGAAACTGAAAGCAGTTTTGTCCGACAACTGACGGTGACATTTCATTGGACAAAAACAGTGTCACCGTACCTATCAACAAACCCACAGCCGAAGAACGAAAAGACGGCGGTGGGGAGGTCGGGAGGGATTGTGCCTATACAATAGAATCAAAACGCCACGATCTGAAGCTGTTGAAATTGAAACCAAAAAGGCAAAAGGTTTCCCTAGAGAGAGAGAGAGAGAGAGAGAGAGAGAGAGAGAGAGAGAGAGAGAGGAGAGAGAAGAGAGAGAGAGAGAGAGAGCTTAAACAGGATGGGGAAGAGAAAAATCAATCAATTCTCCTTTCCCTCGCTCTGTTTCGTTGCGGCAATGAGTGGGCGGAGCTTAGCCGGTGAAGCCACGCCTTTAAAGTTTCGTCCAGTCTCTTCATTGGCTGGAAGGGGCGTGAGGCTGACAGGAGCGGGTCTGACGAAAGGAAGGGCTGGGAAGACATAACGGAGCAGCGACATCTCCCGTCCCACTCTAGCGGGCTGTTAGTGGGCCATTATGACACCCCCTGTGTCGCAAGGGAGTGCGTGTGACTGTTGTTCCTTGAAACTTGAATGAGTGTCCCAACTCGTGTGTCGCCTTCTTCAAACTCGGGAGGAATCACACCAAAGGTGATGACTACGGGCTGTTAACGACGCTCTTTTGACACACAGTTGAACCACTGAAGTTGTTGACTATTTCTGGATTATATTTCTTGGTCAACATCGTTACATGCCTACATTATTAACAAGTTGTGAGAGTTCGAGTATTGCTTAATTAAAGTGCACGCCTACAAGTTAAGATGTGAAAGGGGCACTTCAGTCTCCTTACAATAAACTGACGACGATTAGCGCGCTAACAACAAACTAGCCTTATCCGATCAGTGACCTTCGCTCAGTGTTTACAAAACAAAACAAATCAAAACAAAATAAAACAAAACAAAAAACAACAAAAATTAAACTGATTCTAAGTGGAAAAAAGCGGAACTTCACTTTCAGAAATTTAACAGAAAAAAAGAAACTAAAAAAGAGAGAAAGTTGAAAGAGAATTGTGTGTGGTCTCCAAAGATAGAAAAAAGATTTAAGAGATCCAGCAGCGAGTTCTGGAACCAGACAGCACCCAAACAATCGTCATGAACATCCTAGCCACCACCTACCCCAGCGCTTACGCCAGATACGCGGGTCTCGCCGCTTTTCCCCACTACAGAGCCGCCCTACCCGGGGCGCCCTTCCCCTTCCCCGGGGTACGCCAACGTCCGTCTCCGAGCAGGTCTCTGCCCTAGACTGCTCCGTCCGGCCCCCAAGATTCCAAGACCCTTCCATGCAGCACCAGCATCAACATCAGCATCAACATCAACATCAACATCGAAACCATTTCGCTGATGTGAGTTTCTCCGTGGAGAGGATTCTGGCAGCCACCGCCGCCCAGGCGGGTTCGGACAGACAGGGTGCTGGCACCATCTCTCCGGAGCTGGGCGGAATATGCACTGACCCCTCGGCCATCGGGGTGGCGGGGATGCTGGCAGGAATCAATGTGGTGATGTTTGTGTAGACTAATGGCTGGAGTGGGAACTGGTCAGTGACACAGAGAGAGAAAGAATGATACGTTATGCAGTAGATTACTTTATGCAGTAGGTATTTTGATTACTTTATGCTGTAGATCTTTTGATTACTTTATGCAGTAGGTATTTTGATTATTTTATGCAGTAGATCTTTTGATTACTTTATGCAGGAGGTCTTTTGATTATTTTATGCAGTAGAACCTTCGATTATTTTATGCTGTATGTCTTTTGATTATGCTGTAGATCTTTTGATTATTTTATGGAGTAGATCTTTTGATTACTTTATGCAGTAGATCTGTTGATTACTTTATGCAGTAGATCTGTTGATTACTTTATGCAGTAGATCTGTTGATTATTTTATGCAGTAGATCTGTTGATTACTTTATGCAGTAGATCTTTTGATTACTTTATGCAGTAGATCTGTTGATTACTTTATGCAGTAGATCTGTTGATTATTTTATGCAGTAGATCTGTTGATTACTTTATGCAGTAGATCTTTTGATTACTTTATGCAGTAGATCTGTTGATTACTTTATGCAGTAGATCTGTTGATTGCTTTATGCAATAGGTCTTTTGATTACTTTATGCAGTACATCTTTTCAGTACTTCATGGATCTTTTGATTATTTTATGCTGTATGTCTTTTGATTATGCTGTAGATCTGTTGATTACTTTATGCAGTAGATCTTTTGATTACTTTATGCAGTAGATCTGTTGATTACTTTATGCAGTAGATCTGTTGATTACTTTATGCAGTAGATCTGTTGATTGCTTTATGCAATAGGTCTTTTGATTACTTTATGCAGTACATCTTTTCAGTACTTCATGGATCTTTTGATTATTTTATGCAGTAGATCTTTTGATTATGCAGTAGATCTTTTGATTATGCAGTAGGTCTTTTGATTATGCTGTAGATCTTTTGATTATGCAGTAGGTCTTTTGATTACTTTATGCTGTAGATCTTCTGATTACTTTATGCAGTAGGTCTTTGAGCGCTTTATGCAGTAGATCTGTTGAGTTCTTTATGCAGTACATCTTTTCAGTACTTCATGGATCTTTTGACTACTTTATGTAGTACATCTGTTGATTTGTGGCTGGTTGATGGATTCACCCTTTGACTGTCCGCACCCTGTCCACCGGCATCCTTCATTGTCAACCATGTTAGCAGAACAAAAACTTAAAACCCTTTGACTTTTTCATTCTATCCACCAGCTTCCTACATGAAGCTGGTGGAATGTGTGTGGGAATCAAAGGGTTAAGTTTTTTGCAGTTGGTGGATAGGGTGCAAGAGTCAAAGAGTTAACTGCAGTTTGGTGGGCCTGGGATTCTTGCTTACTTTACTGTCCACTCACTATGCCAGTGGTATGTCAGGCAGCAATGAAGATTTTCCACTTCTGTCTGTTTTAGGCTTACCTTTTCATAATTGGGTGTTTCAAGTGTGTTTTCAGGGCCAAAAGGTCTCTCTGTTGGTCGTCGAAACACTGTTATTGTTATTCTTCTTGGTTGCAGTATGAAATCGTTTCTTGACCTTGCTACTCAACACGATTATCATTATAATTATTAGTATTATTGTTACTGTTATTATAATCATGGTTCTAGTGAACGGAAAACTCGGATTGTTAGGTGAGATCGCCACACTCCATTGTGGGTTTTTTTTTTTTTTTCAGTCTACATTTTGGGTGGGCGTGCACACTGGGTGTTTTCTTGTGTTCAATTAACAGCCACTGACACGAGTTAAAGGATCTTTAACACGCATAATTGTTATTATTATATTTATTGTTATTATTACTATTATCATGGAAATGAAATTCAAACGATGCACATTGATGTAAAGAACCAAACAGGATTTCCAAAACAAGTGTGACCGCCCGCGCTGAAGCAAACAGGAACCAGCACAAAAACAACAACAACAACAACAACAACAACAACACGAAAATAAGAATCAGAACGCGTATTTAATACAACCAGACAAGACAAGCGCAAATTTTTGGCCAACTGGCCTTTGTCAAGCGTAGACGTAAGATCACAAATGAACAAACACCAAATACAAAAATTAGGAGAAAAAGACTGAAACTTCCCTGATGCTTCGGCCAGTGTGAGAAAAGGACTAAAATTTTTCACACTGGACGAAGCATCAAGGAAGTTTCAGTCTTTTTCTCCCAGTTTTTGTATTTGGTGTTCGTTCGTTTGTGACCTTACGTCTACGCTTGACAAACACCAGTTGGCCGAACATTCGCGCCTGTCTTGGCTGGTTGTATTAAATACAGGATTTGTCAACAAGAAGCGAACTGTATGTTGGGCTGGATACATTTCAGATTTATCATCATTATCGTCCTCATCAACAGCACCAAAAACATTAACAACAACAACAATGATGATAATAGTAATAATAATAATGATCATCACAATACTTATTATTTCTTTTAGTGCTCTTAGAGAACCTGGTTCGCTTGTAGAAAATCTAACTATCCCGAAAAAGGATGTTCTTAAAGTCAAGGCAATCATAAAAGTCATACAGCCAAAACACACAAGAGAGAGAGAGAGAGAGAGAGAGAGAGAGGGACTGGCAGGTCTGCCCACATGTTGACCTGGGAGATGGGTAAAATCTTCACTCACCCTTATTCAACAGGCTGAGGTTTCGGGGCGGATCGAACCCAAGACCTTCCCATTGAAAGTCCGACGTTTAACCACTTGACTGCTGTGTGCGCCTCTTACAGTTTATATCACTAGAAATGTGTCGTTTGTTTCAATTATCATTAACATCATCATCATTATTATTATCATCATAGTCTCACACACACACACACACACACACACACACACACACACACACACACACACACACACACACACACACATGTGTACACACACATGTGTACACACACACACATGTGTACACACACACACACACACACACACTACACACAAAACGCGCACATATATGTATTTATGTAGATATTTGTATACATACACGCACACAAACACACACACACACACACACACACACACACACACACACACACACACACACACACACACACACACACACACACACACACATATATATATATATAATATGTACACACACACACACACACACACATATATATATATATATATAATATGTACACACACACACACACACACACACACATATATATATATATAATATGTACACACACACACACACACACACATATATATATATATATATAATATGTACACACACACACACACACACACACACACATATATATATATATATATATAATATGTACACACACACACACACACACACACACACACATATATATATATGTATATGTACATACACACACATATATAATACATATAAACTGTATATTGTGTTTTGTTTTGTAGTGTGTTCGAGCATGGTTATGCCTCAAGTACTCAGTCCGGTGGTCGGAATGAATGGAGTGTTTGTTTTTATCAAGTTCTCTCTGTTGCCCCACAGAACAGTTGCCTTTTCAGAGTTCCTGCGTTTGGCCACTGTTCAGTTCTTTCATTTTTTGCACGGTGATTGAGATATAAAGCTGTATGATATAAAAACGATATAGTTGTTGATCAGATAATCAACATATGATCGCATTTAGACAACTCAGAGACTGAATGAGGTATTAGTATGGCAATTTGTGTCTTAACTCATGGGTTGAATATGACTGTAGCTGATTCCTGTGATTGTTTGTTTGTTCTCTTTCTGTCTTTTCTTTTTGTCTCTGTCATTATCTGTCTCTGTCTGTCTCTCTGTGTCTCTGTGTCTCTGTCTCTCTCTCTCTGTTTGTCTGTCTCTCTCTCATGCTCTCTCTCTCTCTGTTTGTCTGTCTGTCTGTCTCTTATGCTCTCTCTCTCCTCTCTCTCTCTCTCTTTTCTTCCCGTGGGGATGCCGGGGGTTCTTTCAGTATAAATAGTATCCCCACCTTCTGGAAATTCTGTGCTTGAAATGTCCTCTTTTCTGTCACTCTCTTTGTTTCTGCCTTGTTCCTTTGATTTCTGTCATTTCTTTCTATCATTTTCTGCCTTGCTGGTCCATTCTCTTAGGATTGAAAATTGAGTACATGTATTAATGCAGTTTTGGCTCTAAGGAAATGTGCCACGCGGAAGCAATTTTAGGTAAATTAAGCCCGTTTGTACGTATGTTTTGGTGTCCTTAGTTATGTTTATATTTGTATTCAAGTATAATAATAATAATAATAATAATAATGTTTATTTGTATAGCGCATATTCCATATAAAAACATGCTCACCAGCGCTTTACATTTCGCAAGAAAGGCAAAAGGTGATAAAAAATGTTCACAATTACATATACAATAAGATAACAACAAACATTAAAGCTATACAAGTAAGAAGACACATAAGAAACCACAGAATATTAAAATTTAAACACTGACTTATGTAATGAAGAAAGATTAACAGATTTTTCATACGAATAAAGAGGCATACTGTGTTTATATATTGCTGCGTGTGTGTGCTTGCGTACGTGTGTGTGTGTGTGTACGTGTGTGTGTGCGTGCGTGTGCGTTGCTGTGCGCGTGTGTGTTTGTAAGAATGTGTTGTGTGTGTGTGTGTGTGTGTGAGTGTGTGCGTGTGCTATGTTTGCATGCGTGTGTGTGTGTTTATGCATGCAATAGTTGTACATAAAATTATAATCAATATTTTGAATGAAGATAAAAACAGAAAAATTCTAATCCATATACAGGAAAAACATTATAACTTCAGTATTACAGCATTAACACCTTGACAATCAAAAAGGTATGTTTTTTGAAATCCCCTGTGCGATAAATTGGACGGAGTGGTCAACGCCAGGGACAAGTCCTTAGATTATGTGCGCGAATGCATTGATATGTGTTCTTAATTTTCTTTTCTTTTCTCCTGTTGAAATTTTGTATGTTTTGAAACGGTTAAAGCCCTGATATGGCTCTGCGCAGTCGGCTGGGCTTTAAACAAAAAATAACAGTAACGGTAAGATATAAAGCTGTATCATATCATACGACAGAATTGTTTGATCAGGTAACCAACATATGATCCATAGATAAAAATCAAGGACTGAATGAGGAGTATAGTGATTTGTGTCTTAATTGATGTTTGCTGAAAACTATTGCTGCTGATTTCCTTGACTAAACAGTCTCTGTCTGTATCTGCCTGTCTGTTTGTCTGTCTGTATCTCTCTCTCTCTCTCTTGAGGGCAGGCAAGTACTACTCACTTAACTGTACTCCGCGTCAATGTAGATCTAGATCAGAAATGGATTACGAAGTATAAACTGTATTGGAAGTAAGTTATTTCACTATGCACACAACACACACAGACTACGTGTGTGTATATGTGTATGTGTGTGTGTGTCCGTGCGCGCGTGTGTTTTACGCTCTTGTGTTACTGTGTCAAGATGGTTTTGTGTTTTCTCTGTTTATAAATAGATCAGTCCTTCAACATTTCTTGTTTACTTGACTGCGACGAATGTTTCCATCTCGTTAAATTAATCTGAATTTGTATAAGATGTCACGGAAACCCATGGCACTTTCCTTTCTCAAGCACGAACGCTCACGCACACGCAGACCGACAAATTCATACACACCTTAACCCTTTGGCTCCCGCACCCTATCCACCAACTGCAAAAACTTAAGCCTTTGACTTCCTCACCCTATCCACCAGCTTCCTGCAGGAAGCTGGTGGATAGGGTGAGGAAGTCAAAGGCTTAAGTTTTTGCTTTGACAGCACGTTTGACAATGTAGTATTCTGGTGGACAGGGTGCGGGAGTCAAAGGGTTAAAGCCTAGACCACGTAAATGAGCAGGCCTACTCCAGTTTCACTATCAGTTTGCCAAGATGGCGTCCCCGCTCTCGAAATAGATTCCATATACACCGACGCCAGCGATGCCATAA
>CM060305.1:168567735-168592735 GCA_030674185.1 Monoplex corrugatus
GTAATCGATTACATGAATTTCGGACACTGAAAAGAAAATCGTATGACGATAGATAAAAGAACAACAACAACAAAACAAAAAACAAAACAAAACAATACAAAACAAAAAACAAAACAAAACAAAACAAACAAAACCCATAGTAAAAACAAACAAACGTTAAACCCCCACAAAACAAACAAACAAACAAAAACTTCCAGAGTAAGCCCAACTGAACAGGGGAAAAAAAACTCGAACAAACAAAATAAGGATTAAAAAATTGACGATGAAAGATCTTTTTAGAACAAGTTTTTTCGAGAGGGTGTGAAATCGATAAAGCATGTATATGCTCATGCTTTTTCACGGCTAACTCTCCCACAGTCAGCACCTATAAAATGATCGTAGCACGGCTGTGCAGAATGGCCAAAATCATCATCTTTAGTTGCAGGCGAAGCGTGGCACCTAGCGTGGCCCTTGACCCTCCCGATTACACGCTGTGATGTGTATTCCAGAGCTGGCAGGCAACTGACGCGGGTCTTTCCCTTCTTTACATCTGTTAAAAAGTGGTGAATTTACGCTGTTTTTTTAAAAGCGATTTACAAATAAATCGAGGTTTTGTCGGTACCCATCTTTTGTCAAGTGAAAGTTTTGTCTCTTGACTCTGTCCGGACAAAAATTGAAAAGTTGAACTCTGACTGTTTTAGATTTATTTGAGTCTTAAGGAAGATGAGAAGTCACGAAAGCCCAGACAGGGACAAAAATAATTCTTGGTTCAATCTGTCTTTTATGTCTTGTGTTCGTTTGCTCTCACTTAGTGAATATTAATGTTGTTGATGCACATGACACCACAGTCACCGTGCTTTGCTCAAGTCTCTCCAAATCTGATTCGTTGATTCAGTGTTCTATCGATCGATCACTGCTTGGCTGATTGATTGATTTATATTCCAACTGGTTACCTGTTAGCTTCTCACTCATATACTCTCCAAATTTGATTTGTCAACGAATCAATCGATTAATCGATCACTGGTTAGCTGATTGATGATTTATATTCCAACTGGTTACCTATTAGGTTCTAACTCATGTACTCTCCAAACTTGATTTGTCAACGAATCAATCGATTAATCGATCACTGGTTGGCTGATTGATTGATTTATATTCCAACTGGTTACTTGTTAGGTTCTCACTCATGTACTCTGCAAAATTGATTTATCGACAGATTGATCGATCCATCGATTGATTAATCACCGGTTGACTGATAACTGATGTATATTCCAACTGGTTACTTGTTTGGTTTTCCAAAAGCAGAAATGTAAACATTACTTAGTAAACAAACAACATTGTGACTATCTTTGAGACTCAAGTCAATCTACCTTACTAATAACAGAAAAGGTTACACATATTTACATGTATGTTATGCATCTCCGTCGAAAATTTCAGATTACACATATTTGTATTATGCATCTCCATGGAAAACAAAAGGTTACACATATTTATATTATGCATCTCCATGGAAAACAAAAGGTTACACATATTTGTATTATGCATCTCCATGGAAAACAAAAGGTTACACATATTTATATTATGCATCTCCATGGAAAACAAAAGGTTACACATATTTACATTATGCATCTCCATGGAAAACAAAAGGTTACACATTTATATTATGCATCTCCATGGAAAACAAAAGGTTACACATATCTATGTTAGGCATCTCCATGGAAAACAAAAGGTTACACATATTTATATTATACATCTCTATCGAAAATTTAAGGTTACAGATATTTACATTATGCATCTCCATCGAAAATTTAATCTATTACATATTCGTTTCTCTTTTTACTTTTTGTTTTTCTTTTTTTCTTTTTTTTTCCGAGGAAGTCTTTTTTTTCTTTTTCCTTAATGAATTGATTGACATATAAGGGGTATGTGTTATAATTCTTTTTATTGTTTCCTTAACATATTTTATTATTATTATTATCATTGTTATCATCATCATCATTGTTATCATTACCATTATCAATAATGATAGTAATAACAATAATATTAATAACAATAAAAATACTACTACTAATAATGATAATAATAATAATAATAATATAACATATCTGTTCTTCATCATAACAATAGGGGTTGACATGTGTTTGCTTTGTGTGTCTCTCTGCCTTTGTCTCATGCTTTTGAAGCGTTTAGAGCTGTTGTGAGGGAAACGCTGTACAGTCATCGTCATCATCGTCGTCGTCTCATCATCATCATCATCATCATCATCATCATCGTCGTCGTCATCATCATCATCATCATCATCATCATCGTCGTCGTCATCATCATCATCATCATCATTGTTATTATTATTAATATCATCATTATCATTATTATTATTGTTTGAGTTCTGAAAGAGACCAGAATTAAAGTATACCCGATAAAAAGGTAAAAAAAATATGCCCACCACGAACGGACACAAAACAATTTAATGCCTCAAAGAAAAAAAATGCATACCAGCTTTGGTATTGACGGTTCTAAGTTAAAGACAAAATCTGTGCCAGCGCGTGCGCGCGCGCGCACACATACACACGCACACACACACACACACACACACAAGATGGGAGAGGAGAGGGAGAGGGAGAGAGAGAGAGAGAGAGAGAGAGAGAGAGAGAGAGAGAGAGAGAGAGAGAGAGAGAGAGAGAGGAAGCTCGGACGGCAGAATATAAAACCCTTTAACTCCCATACCCTATCCACCAGCTGCAAAAACCTAACCCTTTAACTCCCGCACCCTATCCACCAGCTGCAAAAACTTAACCCTTTAACTCCCGCACCCTATCCACCAGCTGCAAAAACTTAACCCTTTAACTCCGCACCCTATCCACCAGCTGCAAAAACTTAACCCTTTAACTCCCGCACCCTATCCACCAGCTGCAAAAACTTAACCCTTTAACTCCCGCACCCTATCCACCAGCTGCAAAAACTTAACCCTTTGACTCCCACACCCTATCCACCAGCTGTAAAAACTTAACCCTTTGACTCCCACACCCTATCCACCAGCTGTAAAAACTTAACCCTTTAACTCCCGCACATTATCCACCAGCTGTAAAAACTTAACCCTTTGACTCCCGCACCCTATCCACCAGCTAAAGTCAAATTTATTTATAAACGCTTTGTGCATGTTACGCTTTTAATTTTTAATGATGACATCAATCTGATGCGTAATTAAACTTTCTCCACCCCCAGCCACCCCCCCCCCCCCCCAAAAAAAAAACACAACAAAAAACAAAAAACAAAAAAACCAACCCCCCCCCCCCACACACAAAAAAACGATCCTGCACATAATACAGATATTACACTGATTCTGTGGTGCCAGTGAAAAAAGTTCGATTCCTTCTGATTTCGTGAACAAAAAAATCGCTATTTAAATGATTTACTGCATTTGATTTTATTTCATTGAATTTTATTTCTGTCTTGTGTATAATTTGTTTTGTTTCACATATAGTTATCTACTGCAGTGAATCTTGTCGTGTGAAAGGATGTTGTTATATTGTTTTCAGGACAGTTAAAGGGAATCGAGCCCCAAACCCCAATAACTGTCTGCACTATAAACTTGTATAGATCCCTGCAGCCAGTCCCTAGTAAAGTAATCACCCGAGACAGTTTCACTCGAGAAAAGACACAGACCCCCAGAAAAAAATCCTTCCCACGGGTGAGCCGGGTCTTTTATCCCGAGTGGTGAAATCCAGTACGAGAAAATGCAATTTTCTTTAGAAAATATATTTTAAAAAATGAACAAAACAGAACAAAATAAGAAGAAGTAGAAAAAGAAAAATCGAGGAAAAAAAAAAAAATAAAGAAGAAGAAGTTGTAGGGAAAAAAGAAGAAAAAAGAACAACTGAAGAAGATGAAGAAGATGAAGAAGAAGAAGAAGTAGAAGAAGCAGAAAAGAAGAAGAAAAAAAGAACAAGGAGGAAGAAAAAGAAGGAAAAAAAGAAAAAAAACAAGGAGGAAGAAGAAGAAGAAGTAGAAAAAAAAAGAAAAAAAAAAGAACTGAGGAAGAAAAAGAAGTAGAAAAATAGAAAACAAAAAAAAAACTGAGGAAGAGGAAGAAGAAGAAGTAGAAAAAAAAGAAAAAAAAACTAAGGAAGAAGAAAAAGAAGAAGTAGAAAAAACTGAGGAAAAAAGAAGAAAAAAAGAGAAAAAAAAAAAAAACTGAGGAGAAGAAGAAGTAGGAAAAAAAAAAAAACTGAGGAAGAAGAAGAAGTAGGAAAAACTGAGGAAGAAGAAGAAGTAGGAAAAACTGAGGAAGAAGAAGAAGTAGGAAAAACTGAGGAAGAAGAAGAAGTAGGAAAAAACTGAGGAAGAAGAAGAAGTAGGAAAAAACTGAGGAAGAAGAAGAAGTAGGAAAAAAAAAACTGAGGAAGAAGAAGATGAGGAAAAAAAAAAACTGAGGAAGAAGAAGAAGTAGAAAAAACTGAGGAAAAAGAAGAAGTAAAAAAAACTGAGGAAAAAGAAGAAGTAGAAAAAACTGAGGAAAAAAGAAGAAGTAGAAAAAACTGAGGAAAAAGAAGAAGTAGAAAAAACTGAGGAAAAAGAAGAAGTAAAAAAAAACTGAGGAAAAAAGAAGAAGTAGAAAAAAAACTGAGGAAAAAAAAAGAAAAAAAAGAAGAAGTAGAAAAAACTGAGGAAAAGAAGAAGTAGAAAAAAACTGAGGAAAAAGAAGAAGAGAAAAAAACTGAGGAGAAGAAAAGAAGAAGAAGTAAAAAAAAACTGAGGAAGAAGAAGAAGAAGAAGAGAAATAGAAAAAAAAAACTGAGGAAGAAGAAAAAGAAGAAGAGAAAAATGAGAAAGAAAAAAAAACTGAGGAAAGAAAAGAAGAAGAAAAAAAACTGAGGAAGAAAAAGAAGAAGAAAAAAACTGAGGAAGAAAGAGAAGAAAAAAATGGGAGAAGAAAAAGAAGAAAAAAAAAACTGAGGAAGAAGAAAAAGAAGAAGTAGAAAAATAAAAGAAAAAAAAAAAACTGAGGAAAAGAAGAAAGAAGAAGAAAAAAAACTGAGGAAGAAAAAGAAGAAGAAGAAAAAAAACTGAGGAAGAGAAAAAGAAGAAGTAGGAAAAAAAAGAAAAAAAAAAACTGAGGAAGAAGAATAAGAAGAAGAAGGAGAAGAAAAAGAAGAAAAACCCACATTGTTTTGCCCTGAATATAACAGAAATGATTCCTTCCATTACCTTGAGCGGCAACAACAAGCCACAATGTTCCGCCTGAAGACTGGACACTGATGCCTACTCCAACACATGCGCCGAATGGGGGCTGCCCGGCACGGATGGGTGTCCATGCCAAACAGACAGGACCAGACTCCAGAGCACACTATCTACAGTTGTGCCCACTTTCAGAAATAAAAGAAATCAATAGGCCTAGTAGCGAAACAGAGCAACCGGGAACGACAAAGAGGACTTTGAGAGTTACTGGAGTTATTTCAAGAAGGATTCACCGCGCTCAGAGAACCCGTATGCGCTCCACCCAAATCTGCCAGCAATTATCTGACAGATTTCCTGAGCCTGCACAAAACCCTATGTGCTTGCAAGGTGTTCAATCGGTGAAAAGGGTGACTTGATGAAAATCACTATTATACATGTCTTTCGTCTAGAGTACCCACATTATTTCAGGCATAATCAGGCTCGCTGAAAAAATTTATAACACTGAAAAAAAATAAGGAAGAAAATGTCACTTTAGCTTCATCGTTCTTCAGCCTTAGTCAAACATGAAATAAAATAATGAAATAAAATGAAGTGAAACATTATTTATTTTTTCTTATTTGACGACGACACTACAGATTTTGTTGAATTGTTATATACATACATACATAATAGATACATACAATACAATACATACATACATACATATACATACATACATATATATATATTACTATATATACACACACATATATTATACATTTGTATATAATTATGTGTGTGTGTGTGTGTGTGTGTGTGTGTGTGTGTGTGTGCGTGGTGTGCCGTAAAGGAAGATCGTTTCAGATGACCGAAGTCTCTCTCTAAACATATTTTTTCCTTGTTTCTGGTCTTCAACACCCACGTGTATTCAGAATATACAAGGAAGGCGCTAATATGCATAGCTGTTTGTTTTTCTTTCTCCTTTAAATAAGTATTTTTGTTTCATTTTTCACCCCGCCTTTATGGCCGTCACAGATCTACTCCATGTAGTTTTGATTTGTTGTTGTTGTTGTTGTTGTTGTTGTTGTTGGTGGTGGTGGTGGGTGGTAGTTGGTGGTGGTGGGATGTGTGTGTGTGTGTGTGCGTGTGTGTTCGTGCGTGCGTGTGCGTGCACGCGCGCGCTCGCACGAGTGGTGTGTGTGTGTGTGTGTGTGTGTGTGTGTTTTGCGGGGGAGGAGGGAGATGTGTTTCTTGTGTGTTCAGAAGCTTCCAGATAGATATTCCACAGGCGTTTACTTATACATGAAGAGGGTTCAGTGGAGTCTGGCACTAAGCACGTCAACATGTATCTTACTAACTTGGGAGTTTGGTACACAGAATACTTCCACCCTATCCCCAGCAGGCTGTGCCCAAGCAGATTCGAACCAACACCCCTTCCAATTGGCAAACCAGTGTCCTGACCACTGGAATATCACAAATCCATCACTGTCATTCTACGCATACTCGTACGTAACATACGAGATATATACTAGTAACAGAAAGTTTGAAAAAAAAAAAAAAGAAAAAAAAAAAAAAGAAAGGACTTTCGTCAGTAACTTCTGTGTTGTAAAATAGAACGTCTGTGTCATTTTGTGTCTGTCTGTCTATCTGTCTGTGTCTCTGTCTGTCTCTCTCTCTCTCTCTTTCTCTCTCTCTCTGAGTGTCCGTCTGTCTTTCTGCCTGTCTGTCTCTCATTCTGGCTGCTTGGATTCTCTCTCTCTCTCTCTCTCTCTCTCTCTCTCTCTCTGTTCTCTCTGTCTCTCTCCAGCCATTGAGCTGTGTTGATCATTAAGCTCATCTCGTTATGACTCTGATAAACATTTCGCTTTGTTTCTAATCAATGCATTTGAAATGAGGGGAATTGAGATGTCTGTAGTGTGTTATTGTCCTGTCTGTTCTTAATCTGGTTTTCTGATGTAATCGATTAACTTGTTTGGTAAGTGTTTCAAGCACCCCTGTAGCAGGGGCTTATGTTCTTCTTAAATACAATATGTGAAATCTGAAGTCTCTCTCACTCTGTGTGTGTGTGGTTGTTGACCGTCATATGGCTCTAGTAGTCGGCTGGTCTGAAAGCAGTATGAACTGAATTGAACTGAAATCTGTGTGTGTGTGTGTGTTTATGTATGTATGTATGTATGTATGTATGTATGTATGTATGTATGTATGTATGTATTATGTATGTGTGTATGTATGTATGTATTATGTATGTGTGTATGTATGTATGTGTATGTATGTGTGTGTGTATGTATGTATGTGTGTGTATGTATGTATGTATGTTGTGTTGTATGTATGTATGTATGTATGTGTGTGTGTGTATGTATGTATGTATGTGTGTATGTATGTTTGTATGTGTGTATATGTATGTATGTGTATGTTGTATGTATGTATGTATGTGTATGTATGTATGTATGTATGTGTATGTATGTATGTATGTATGTGTATGTATGTATGTGTGCGTATGTGTATGTATGTAGTATGTATGTATGTATGTATGTAGTATGTAGTATGTATGGTATGTATGTATGTATGTATGTATGTATGTATGTATGTTGTGTATGTTGTATATGTATGTATGTATGTATGTATGTATGTATGTATGTATGTATGTATGTATGTGTGTGTATGTATGTATGTAGTATGTATGTGTGTGTGTATGTATGTATGTATGTATGTATGTATGTATGTATGTATGTATTGTATGTATGTATGTATGTATGTGTTGTATGTATGTATGTATGTATGTGTTGTATGTATGTATGTATGTATGTATGTATGTATGTATGTTGTATGTGTATGTATGTATGTATGTGTATGTATGTATGTATGTATGTATGTTGTGTTTGTATGTATGTAGTGTATGTGATGTATGTATGTAGGTATGTATGAGTGTAGATGATGTATGTAGTAGGTGTAGAGTAGTATGAGAGGGGGAGAGAGTAGAGAGATGAGAGATGTAGTGAGTGGGGTGTGGTGAAGAGAGAGAGAGAGAGAGAAGAGAGAGAGAGAGAGAGAGAGAGAGAGAGAGAGAGAGAGAGTTAAGCCGTTCTAACAATCCCCTGTTTTGTGTTTGTCTTTCCTGCAGGTTTTTATCAGAAAAAAATTGTTATACGTTTCCCCCTGTATAGATGTCCTCTAATTAATTAATTCATTCATTTTTGTCTTTCTATCAGTGGTTTTAAATCTATATAAAAAATATCGAAAAGAAATCACCCGGCACAAACGCGAGTGAACTAGCAAATTGAGATCCGCATCATGGTTGGTTGGTTTATGTCTCGAGCCTAGTGGAGCATGTAAAACGATATATATACAACCCTCTCTCCATCCCTTGCAACCCTACTCCCACCCTCTCCCCCACCTCACCCCCACTCCCGCTCCCATCACTCCCTCCATTGTCTTCCTGTCTCTTTCCATCATTCCTCCACCCTCTCCATCAACCTTCGCCATCTGCCCGAAACTTACTGTGTCAGTTCGCCTTGCAACCAGCAAGCCAGCCTCTTCTGAAGGACAGATTCAGACACTCATCTGACGGGTGTGGTTGTCGTCGTCGTCGTCGTCGTCGTCGTCATCACCATCATCATCATCATCATCATCATCATCATCAAGTGCCCTGCCGCATGGCGTTGGCGATCATGGCCCTCTATATGTGTCTATCCCTTGTTGCCTCAAGCACATCTTCCACCCTCTCTGTCCTCAGCCACCCTGCAAGTCCGTCCAATATTTTCTCCCTGGGTCTGCCTGGTGTTCTCTTTCCCTCCAGCTTTCCTGTTGTGACCAGGTGCTCTAATTCCCCTTTCCTCATAAAATGGCTTATAAATGTTACCTGTCTTTTCCTAATCTTCCTTATGAATGATCTTCTTGTGTCTGCCTCCATCCATCAAGACTGTCTCGTTCGTTTTCTTTGCTGTCCATGGTAGTGAAGTTTGTAAACGTTTGAGACTGTACATGTATGTTGCTTAGGGATGGATGGCTTGGTGTTTGGTCACTATTCTTTCCTGTTGGTCCTGGTCTTGGTCGAATGCAGATAATTGACCAAGGGATACGCGCTGGTGACTTATGTTTGCGCATCTTTGTGCGCGGTGGTGTGGGACATGGCGGCTGACGTGCCCACACGGACATACATCAAATAATAATAGTCTAATAATAATAATAATAATAATAATAATTACAATATTTATATAGCGCAAAATCTTGATAAAATCAAATCTAAGCATTTTGAATATTTTTGTGCGCCTATGCTGTACACGCCCCTTGTGTGTTTTTTGAAAAGGGTAAGCGTGTGAATGTGTACATGTACATTTTGGGGGGGAGCATATGAATATGTTTTTTTGCGTGGGAAAGGTGCATAGCACACAGCATATGCATGATCGCGCATGCATGAGCACATTTCGTTGATTTGATACCTACGTGTTTGTGTATGATGCTTAACGTGCATTTTTTTTCATATATTTGCATCCAAGTGTTAAGACTTGGCACAGCATACGTGCTTATTTTTTGACATGTTCGCTTACACAGGTATATGTATACTGTTGGATGAACGTAGAGGAGTATATATGTTTTTTTGTGCTGAGGTCAGTGTATGTGTGTGTGTGTGTATGTGTGTGTGTATGTGTGTATTATTATATATATATATTATTTTAAATTGTGTGTGTGTGTGTGTGTGTGTGTGTGTGTGTGTATGTGTGTGTGTGGAGTATGTGTGTGTATGTGTGTGTATGTGTATGTTAGATTGAGTGTTTGTGTGTTTTGGAAACCTATGTGTGTGCAAATGGATTTATTGACATCAGCACGCGCATACGTGTGTACAGGCATTTACGGACATGCTTATGTATGAATGTTGGGATCTGACTGCTTGCATGAGAATTTGCAAAGATTGAAGCCAATCCAATATGAAAGGAAATTTGATGTCTGTGTACGTCTATATATGCTTAATTATACTTTGACTTAATGATTCACAATTGATCTTTTCTACGCTTTATCGTTGGGAAATCTGTCATACCTAACTTCACAATTGTTTTCAACTTTTGAGAAAACTTTGTATTCATATAAACATATAGTTGTTTACTGTTCTGTGTATTATTTGTATTTGTTATAACATGTTTGTCCTAATCTTTTCAGACCATGAGATATATTTAGGAACGTACATGTACTAAACAATCCATTGTATATAATACTGTATGGACAAGGGTTTGTATTTTTTTTTTTACTAGAAACAACTGTGCTGGAATCACTTGGAACAATTTCTTAAAATAATGAAAACTATCAATAATGGGTAGCATCACAATTGCCTCTTTAAATTGTCCAGGTTTGGGGGATATGCGTAAACGAAGAGATGTCTTCCATTACCTGAAACAGAAAAAATATTCGATATACTGTCTCCAAGACACACATTTTAACAAGAGATTAGAGCAATATGTAACTTCAGAATGGGGATATAAATGCTTTTTTTGCGTCATACCAGTCTAATTCTAGAGGAGTTGCTGTTTTATTTTCAAACAGTTTTGAATTTAAAGTAACAAACGTTAAACGAGACCAAAATGGCAACTATA
Source organism: Monoplex corrugatus (assembly GCA_030674185.1). Lineage (NCBI taxonomy): Eukaryota > Metazoa > Mollusca > Gastropoda > Littorinimorpha > Ranellidae > Monoplex > Monoplex corrugatus. The sequence continues at coordinate 168,578,451 of CM060305.1, forward strand.
TCATTCTGTCATTCTCGTCAATGGAAAAGGATTTACTCTTGGTGAATGTTTATGGTGCCAATAAAGACGACCCGATGTTTTATAATACATTAAAAGATGTAATTAAAAGTTACAAAAATAACAATATCATCGCTGTAGGTGACTGGAACATTGCTATGGATCCAGACATGGACTGTTACAACTATGTGCGCGTTAACAACCCCAAAGCCAAAGAAGCACACGAAAACATGACAAGAGAACTTAATCTGACAGATATCTGGAGAGAGAACAATCCTGAATGTAGGCGGTATACGTGGAGAAAACCGACAACACTTAAACAAAGCCGACTCGACTGTTTCCTAATGTCTGATTATCTGTACTGTTATGAAAGTACGGATATACTTTCAGGCTACCGTTCAGATCATTCAATGGTAACACTTCGCTTACTATTCCACAAAACCGAAAAGACGAGAGGTTTGTGGAAATTCAATACATCTATTCAAAAGGATGAACAATATGTGAAAGAAAGAAATGAAGAGATTTCAAATGTGATAAACGAGAATGCAGCCGACAATTATGATATATCGAATTTAAATGAAATGGCAAAATCTGACATTAAACTGAAAATCCATGACAAACTCTTTTTGGATTTTCTGTTAATGAAGGTACGGTCAAAAACCATAACGTATGCCACAATGAAAAATAAAAAAAATGAAAGAGAAGGAAAATAGACTTGTACAGGATACAGAAGCCTTTGAAAGGGTTGAAAACAAAACAGAAAAGGAAATAAAAGAACTTCGAGAAAGGAATCACGAACTTCAGATAATTCGGGACAAAAGAATGGAGGGAGTGTCACTGAGATCGAAGGCAAGATGGATTGCTGACGGGAAAATGTTTTTAAAATGTTTTTGCCATCTTGAAAAAAGAAATTATGTGAGTAAATAGATGACAAAATTAATGAGACAAGATGGTGCTTCTTTAGAAAACCAACAAGACATACTTCATGAAGTTAAATCCTTTTATAAAAATCTCTATAAGAAAAGGCTCAATGCGGATTGTGAAATAGAAAACCTTATCGGAAAGATACCCAAATTATCAACTGAAGAAAAACTATTGTTGGAGGGTGAAATTACTATAAATGAAGCAAGTATAGCGCGTAAAAACATGAAAAATGAGAAAAGCCCTGGTACTGACGGATTTAGCGCAGAATTTTTCAAATTTTTCTGGAAAAATATCGGACTGTTTGTTGTGAGATCATTGAATGAGGCATACAGAGATGGAGAACTTTCCTCAACGCAGAAAGAAGGACTGATCACTTGCATCCCAAAAGGTGATAAACCTAAAGAATTTATAAAAAAAAAATTGGCGTCCCATTTCTCTCCTTAACATTGTGTATAAAATAGGCTCAGCATGCATCTCGAACAGAATCCAAAAGGTTTTACCAATGCTTATTAATGAAGATCAGACAAGTTTTATGGCAAATAGATATATAGGAGATGATATACGATTAATATATGATTTGATAAATTATTTCAATGTAAATATCATGCCAGGTTTGTTACTTTGTATTGATTTCGAAAAAGCTTTTGATTCACTTGAATGGAGTTTTATGCACAAGGTTTTGAGAGCCTATGGGTTTGGAAGTAGCGTTTGTCGATGGATTGAAACTTTCTATAAAAACATTAAATCAACTGCTATTGTAAACGGTCAGCCTACAGAATGGTTTAGTGTAGAACAAGGATGTAGACAAGGAGATCCAATCTCACCCTATCTTTTTATTCTTTGTGCAGAAATTCTAGCCATAATGATCAGGGAGGAAGACTCAATAAAAGGAATACATGTTAATGGTGTGGAACACAAAATTTCCCAGTTTAGTGATAACACCCAATTAATAAATGTAGGAGATAAAACCTCTTTTGAAAGATCTATTCGTATACTTAATATGTACGGCACAGTTTCAGGTCTGTTCATGAACAGCGAAAAAACGCAAGTAATATGGCCTGGTTGTGAGAGAAAATCACAAATGATATACTGTCCCCACTTAAAAATGATATGGAATCCTCCTAAGTTTAAAATACTAGGCATCTGGTTCACTCAAGATATAAGAAACTGTGAAATAATGAATTATAAAGACAAATTTTCAGAAGTGAAAATGTTATTCAAAATTTGGTCACAAAGAACCATTACCCCAATTGGTAAAGTTGCAGTTCTAAAATCTCTTGTATTATCTAAACTTATGCATCTATGGATATTATTGCCTGACCCTCCAGATCATTTTATAACAACTACAGAAATTATGTTTTCAGTTTGTATGGAATGGAAAACGAGACAACATCAGCAGAAAGACTGCCACTAAAAATGTTAAGCAAGGAGGACTGAATATACCGGATTTAAGAACGTATATAGACGTCTATATGCTCTCAAACTTCCATGGATAAGAAAATTTAAAACTTCAAACCATAAATGGAAAAGTCTAGCAGCTGAAATATATCCGTTCCTTAACAACATTGAATGCTACGGACCAGCGGTTGTTTCATATTTCATGAATAATAATATGTTCTGGGCTGATACATTTAAGGCCTACATGACATTTTGTAATCATATAACACCCAAGAATTCAAGTGAACTGTTAGCTGAACCTGTTTTTTATAAGGAAAAAATACAGGTGGATAACAAAATAATCAAGAACAGTAAACTAATAGAGAAAGGACTATACTGCATCAAACATTTTCTTAAAGAAAATAGATGTTTCCTGACCTATGAAGAATTTGAAAATAACGGCAAGTGCCGCATTAATTATGTAACTTATAATGGATGGATATCTTCAATCAAACAATATTTAAGAACAACCAGAATTCAAATGAACAACAACACGAATAGTATATCGAATGCGCCAAATTCAGTACGACTAATAATGAGTGTACAAAATGGAGCTAGACTTTACTATGAAAAAATTAAATTGGATGATAGCAAACCAAATTGTTGTTCAAGGTGGTCAGAGAAACCAAATATAAACATTTCGTGGGAAAAAATGTTTCTTCAAATTCACGAATTAAAGGATGTCAAATTAAAATGGTTGCAAATGAGAATAGTTCATCGGATAATTGCCACCAATATAATATTAAACACAAATTACGACAAATTGTACATGGTGTAATAATGCAAGAGACTCCATTGAACATTTTCTGTGGAATTGTTACTGTATCTGTAGTTTCTGGAATTTAACAAAAAACAAAAAACAAAACAAAAAACCCCCAACTAATCAACGCAAAATGCGAAAATACCTTCAACATCAAAATCACACGAAATCTGGTATTGTTCGGTGTTGACCAAAATGTAAAAACAGAGCATTTGATCTTATAATAATGCTTGCAAGATCATTTATATATAAATGCAAAATAGACAAGTGTGTTCCAAAAAATATACATACTTTCCAAAGAATGCTAAACCAGAGATTCAAAATTGAACAATATAATGCCAAAATAAACTTTCACTGGTCCATTTTTAATGCTCAGTGGAATAACTATAGACCAATGTTCGCTGTGTAGAAAACAGACTTTCTTTATGACATTTTTTTAATATTGATGTACATATTGAAACCATCTTTGATTAGAATATTGTTTTATATGTTGTTGTAGGCTATAGTTTTTTTTCTCCTTTTTTTGTGAACAATTATTGTCTTATTTGTATAAACCAAATAATTTCTGGTGCAAAAAAAAAAGTTTGTAAACATTGTGTTTCTAGTCAGACGGTCCTGGGTTTTCGATACTACTGGACATCTCCACTTGGTGGGTAAAGGATGGAGATTTTTTCCCAACTAACACCCCCCCCCCACCCCCAGGTCACAGATCTTTCGGCGCCTAACCTCGTTATATTTACACGTATACACGTGCAGAATGTTAAATATGCACGTTAAAGATCCTGTATGTCATGTTAAGTGACTGGTGGTTTTTAGAAACATTTAGAAACACCTGCTAGCACGCACGCCACGGTAAACATGAGTGTACAGACAGTGTACAGACAGTGTAAAATTGTACAGACAGTGTACAGACAGTGTACAGACATTGTACAGACGGTGTACTGACAGTGTACAGACATTGTACAGACGGTGTACAGACAGTGTACAGACAGTGTACAGACAGTGTAAGACATTGTACAGGCAGTGTACAGACAGTGTACAATGTACAGACAGTGTACAGACAGTGTACAATGTACAGTGTTACAGTATACAGACAGTGTACAATGTACAGTGTACAGACAGTGTACAGTGTACAGACAGTGCAGCAACATAAACCTACAGCCTGTACAGTGTGGGACAAGCACGTGCATACACGCATCTGAAAAAAAAATCGGATGGTAAACAAACGTTAAAAACAAAAACAAAAACAGAAATAACAAAAACAGCAGCAATCCTGTTTTTTTGTTTATGTTTTGTGTTTGTTTTTGGTCTTTGCGTGGTAGAATGATTGGCCCAGTGGTTAACCATTGTGTCTATGTAAAATGCGGAGGTTCCAGGTTCAGTTCTCGGACGGACAAGGACTTTCCTCCTTCGTCTTCCAGTAGATCCTGAGTGCTGTGGTCTGGATCGGGTGCTCAGTCTTTCGGATGAGACAATACAACGAGGTTCTGTGTACAGCCAACATGCACTACGCACGTAAAAGAACTCACGGCAACAAAAGGAAAAACCTTCATTATCTTTTAACACTGGCTGACTTTTTTTTTATCGATTGGTTACTGTAGGGTTAAGTTTTTGCAGTCACTGGATAGGGTGTGGGAGTCAAAGGGTTAAAATAGTTTTTTCTGTTCAAGCTTACCGTTGCTGGCATGCGGGTGTTGTATATATATATATATATATATATAATATTGAGAGAGAGAGAGAGAGAGAGAGAGAGAGAGAGAGAGAGCAGAGACAGAGACAGAGACAGACAGACAGACAGACAGACAGACAGACAGACAGACAAAAATGTGGGAGAGTGGAGGACACCCTTACACTCTGTGCACACATTGATGCAGAAAGAATGCGTGTCACACACACACACACACACACACACACACACACACACACACACCACACACACACACACACAACACACCACACACACACACACACACACACACACACACACACACCCCACACACACACACACACACACACACACACAGAGCGCATCTTTTTTAGTTTCTGTACACATGTCCAAAGAAGGTCAATTACTTTTTAAGGATGACCTTACAAGTTTTCTCTGGGTTTTCAGCTCGAATAACATACTACTACTTTACTACTACTACTACTACTACTACTACTTTACTACTACTACTACTTCTACTATTACTACTACTACTACTAGTACTACTACTACTACTACTACTACTACTACTACTACTACTACTACCACCACTACTACTAAAAACAATAGTAATAATAATAAACTATATCCAAATCTCCCGGCGACACACCGTCATCATGGAGTTTGCAGTCTGTTCAAGATGGAGTCATCACACTCGGACAATTCCATATGCGCTCTTCCTGAATCTGCCAGCAGTTTTGTATCTTGCAAACTCCTTGAGTCTGCGCAAAAAAATTATTTGTTGGCAAGGTTTTGAGATTGGGGGGGGGGGGGGGGAGGGGAAGAGGCGCCAATGAAATGGTAAGCTAACATCACCAGAATGATGGAAACGTTAGGATGGGCAGCGAAAGGCCAATGTTACAGGCCAGTGTTACAGATCAGTGTAACAGGCCAATGTTACAGGCCAGTGTTACAGGCCAGTGTTACAGGCCAGTGTTACAGGCCAGTGTTACAGGCCAATGTTACAGGCCAATGTTACAGGCCAGTGTTACAGGCCAGTGTTACAGGCCAGTGTTACAGGCCAATGTTACAGGCCAATGTTACAGGCCAGTGTTACAGGCCAATGTTACAGGCCAGTGTTACAGGCTAGTGTTACAGGCCAGTGTTAAGGCCAGTGTTACAGGCCAGTGTTACAGGCCAGTGTTACAGGCCAGTATTACAGGCCAGTGTTACAGGCCAATGTTACAGGCCAATATTACAGGCCAGTGTTACAGGCTAGTGTTACAGGCCAGTGTTACAGGCCAGTGTTACTAGTCAGTGTTACAGGCCAGTGTTACAGGTCAGTGTTACAGGCCAGTGTTACAGGCCAATGTTACAGGTCAATGTTACAGGCCAATGTTACAGGCCAGTGTTACAGGCCAGTGTTACTAGTCAGTGTTACAGGCCAGTGTTACAGGTCAGTGTTACAGGCCAATGTTACAGGCCAATGTTACAGGCTAGGTTACAGGCCAGTGTTACAGGTCAGTGTAACAGGCCAGTGTTACAGGCCAGTGTTACAGGCCAGTGTTACTAGTCAGTGTTACAGGCCAGTGTTACAGGTCAGTGTTACAGGCCAGTGTTACAGGCCAGTGTTACAGGCCAATGTTACAGGCATGTTACAGGCCAGTGTTACAGGCCAGTGTTACAGGCCAGTGATACAGGCCAGTGTTACTAGTCAGTGTTACAGGCCAGTGTTACAGGTCAGTGTTACAGGCCAGTGTTACAGGCCAGTGTTACAGGCCAATGTTACAGGCCAATGTTACAGGCCAGTGTTACAGGCCAGTGTTACAGGCCAGTGTTACAGGTCAGTGTTACAGGCCAGTGTTACAGGCCAGTGTTACAGGCCAGTGTTACAGGTTAGTGTTACAGACCAGTGTTACAGGCCAGTGTTACAGGCCAGTGGTTTATATACGGGATGGGATTGAACTTGGAGATATGAGATCTTGACTCCACGGCTGTATCCAAAAAGCCAGCCAGCCCATCTTGACTATGATCACTTTAGAAATAAGAGGGAAGCAGGGAGAATTTTTATAATATTTATCAAAGAACATAACTCTTGAGAGCCACGTAGAATTATCTCCCATGCAGTAAAACTTCTCAAATCTAACACAGTTTGCGCTACCCATCCAGCTAGCATAGAAGCAGATACAAAGTACAAAAACTGTAAGCTCAGAACACTCCTCATAGAACTTCTCAAATCTAACACAGTTTATGCTACCATTCAGCTAGAACTTCTCAAATCTAACACAATTTGCGCTACCCATTCTACTAGAACTTCTCAAATCTAACACAGTTTGCGCTACCCATTCAGCTAAGAACATCTCAAATCTAACACAGTTGAGGAGTGTTCTGAGCTTACAGTTTTTGTGCTTTGTATCTGCTTCTATGCTAGCTGAAAGGGTAGCGCAAACTGTGTTAGATTTGAGAAGTTCTACAACATGGGAGATATTTCTTACATGACTCTCAAGAGTTATGTTCTTTGATTAATATGATCACTGTTGTCACAGGTGAGAAGGGGAGCGGTGACGGAGGCAAAGAGGGAGGGGGCAAGCGGAGGAGAACGAGGACCAACTTCACGGGCTGGCAGTTGGAACAGCTGGAATCGGCCTTCCAGGACTCTCACTACCCTGATGTCTTCATGAGAGAGGCGCTCGCCCTCAAACTGGACCTTGTGGAGTCCCGCGTTCAGGTCAGTGTATTCACCGCTTTACTACTTCTACTACTATTAATTCCCCCTCCCCTCCTCCCTGTGGAGATGCCGGGGTATATTTCAATTCAGATAGTATCCCCACCTTCTGGAAATTCTGTGCCAGAAATTTTCACTCTTTTCTGTCGCTCTCTTTGTTTCTTCCTCCATTGCTTTCTGTCAGTTCCTTGTATCATTTTCTGCTTTTCTGGTCCATTCACCTGTATGTGTTCGATAAAGTCTTACGTAATTTTTCTTAGGATTGATTATTGGGTACATGTATGAAGTGCATTTTTGGCTTTTGGGAATTGAGACATGCGGAAGCAATTTGAAGTAATTTAAGCCCGTTTTTATATGACTGTGTTTAAGTGTTCTAGTTATGTTTGAATTTGTATTCAGGTATGCTTGTATAATCCCTTGTGCATGTGTGATAATTTGGAGGGGCATCTTCGTAGATTATGTGCACGAATGCATTAATGAGTTACTTTTCCTTTTTTCTCCTGTTGAAGTATTGTGTATGTTTTGAAACGGTTATAGCCCTGATATGGCTGTACGCAGTCGGCTGGGCTTTGAAAAAAACAAAACAAAAGCAAAAAAAAAAAGGAAATAATTACTAGATCTAATCATCATCATCATCTATCATCATCATCATCATCATCATCATTCATCATCATCATCATCATCGGCCCAGTTCCGTGAGCAACTGTCTGAATTGTAATGGTATCAGCAACAAGCAACATCAACAAAAAACAACCGAATAACAAGAGCAGCCCTGCAACTGTACAACAGCTTCAGAGCGTTTTCTTAAAGCGCGACGCTTTGTGATAATAGTTGGTGGCGTTTCCTATAAGAAACTTGGAGTTTTTATCGCGGCGTTTGAAACGCCGGAGAGTTGGATAAAGAGGAGGAACTTACAGGTACACGAAAAGAATAAGTCTGAAAGAAAAATAAAGAACATCAGCAGAAACATAAGCAGTGGTTGACAGTTGCAGCCAGTTCTCTAGGCCTAATCCTGCTTAAGGCTTGATGAAACATTGCTGTGGTGCGTTTGGAGAGGCCGGTAGATAGTAGAAGATAGAGGCAGGAGGGTGGGGGTGGGGGTGGAAAGGAAGGAGGGAGAACGTTGGGGAAAAGAAAGAAAGAGGCGAAAGGAAACTAAGACAGGGAATGGGACAGATTGGGAAACGTGAAATGTGATCGTGAGGGTCAGAGAAACGGAAACTGTTATCATTTTTGTTTAAAGCCCAGCCGACTGTGTAGAGCCACAGCAGGGCTATAACCGTTTCAAGACATATAATATTAAAAAAAAGTACAGATAGCAATGCATTTGTGCACATAATCTAAGGAAACACCCCTAAAGTTGACCATTCCGTCCAATTTATCACAGAGGGGATTTAAAAAAACATACATGAATACAAATTTAAACATAACTAAGGACACTAACACAAACATAAAAACTGGTCTAAATTACCTAAAATTGCTTCGGCATATGTCATTTTCGTAGAGCCAAAAATGCACTCAATACATGTACCCAATTATCAATCCTAAGAGAAAGTACGTAAGAATCTATCGAACACATACAGGTGAATGGACCAGTAAGGCAGAAAATGATAAAAACAATGACATAAAGCAAAGGAACAAGGCAGAAACATAAAGAGTAACAGGAAAGAGGAAATTTCTAGCATAGAATTTCCAAAGGTGGGGATACTATTTATACTGGAAGAGCCCCCGGCATCCCCGGGGGGGGGGGGGGGGGGAACGGAAACTGAAACATGGTTATATGATACACAATAGGAGGCTAAATTGTGAGGAACATTACAATGATATCACACAAAATTACAATCGTACTAAATTACATACAGAAAGCTAAAAGTCATCGACCGTGATTCTAATAATATTCATTACTGAGAATACTGGCTCGTGATTTATCAAAGCTTTGTACAGATACATACACAGAGTTATCATGTTTTTTTCGTTCTGGTTTGTCTACAAGCATTTAACACACACGCGCGTGCTGACAACATACACACACACACACACACACCGCATCACACACACACACACACACACACACCACACACACACACACACACACACACACACACACACACGCACGACGCGCGCACGCAAACCACTCCCTTTTTATTACAGAAAAAACAAGATTTTGTACTTCTCAAGGTCTCTGTGACCTTGAAAAAATCAAATGAAATAAAGCCTGAGGTGAAGCGAAGACATTTGTGGACTGTCATAACATTGAATGCAGATACTGTCAAAAGTTCCCAAGAAAGTGCTGTTCGCACGTCTCCTTAAAAAGTGCAGACTTCACACACTTTTTTTTTTTGGTTCGTGCGACTTGATATCATGACTACCAAAATTATGCATTCGCAAATCCTCAGTCGTCGACACCTTTGACCGACACTGGGTTCAAATCTGTCCAGAAAAATGTTAAGAAAATCTTGCTAACACATTTCATTTTTATCATAGTCACCGCAGAAAGGCAGACAGACAGACAACACGCAGGCAAACAAACATATGCCTCTCTACGTCGATAAGAAAAAAATTCCTGAAAGAAATCATGCGATTTTGTTTTATTTGTTTGGGTACTCTTGTTGTTGTTGTTTTTTTATCATTATTATTATTATATTCTGATATTATTATTATCATGGTTGTTATTGTTGATATTATTAATATTATCATTTTTCTATCATTATTTATTTTTTTTTTATAAAAGATTGAGAGAGAGATTTTCATTATTCTTATTATTATTTATTTTCATATAAGAGAGAGAGAGAGAGGAGAGAGAGAAGAGTAAAGAGAAAGGAAAGAAAATTATTATTATTAGTAGTAGTATTACTATTCTTATTATTATTTGTTGTTGTAATTACTATTATTATTATTGGTATTAGTTAGTATTTATTATTTTGTTGTTATTTTTTTCATAAAAGATTGAAAAAAGAGGAAGGCATAAAGAGAAAGGGGAAAAAAACAACAACAAAAAAAACAAAACAAAAAAAACATCGCGACATAATTTTTGCCTGGGGGCCAGTCGGCTCTACGTTCCCGCGTATCTGCAACGATCAAAATAATTATTCTGACGGATACAGGAAAAGGTGGGAAAAAGAAAGTAGAGCATGGGGCATGATGACGACGACGATGATGATTTCAATGAGGAGGAGGAGGAGGAGGGGTGGAATGTGTATTTGTGGTGGAGGAGGAGGAGGAAGAGGAGGAGGAGGAGGAGGAGGAGAGACGTGAGAACGCTATGAAAAGGAGTTAAGACATTTCCTGTGTAGACGTGGTTATTGAATTTAACAGCGTTGGTCCGATATGATCAGTGAGTTTTGGGGTCTGGCTGGTATAGACACGGAGCTCTTTCCTGATAGCGCGGGTTCCAGTCTTATGTAAGCACACACGCACGGACGCGCACGCACACACGTATATATATATATATACACACATACACGCGCGTGCGCACACACACAAACACACACACGCTCGCATGCACACACACGCATCGCGCGCGTGCACACACGCACTTACTTGCACATACACACACTCGCGCGCGAGCGCCCACACACATACACACACGCATTTACACACTCTTTTTCTCTGTTTATCTGTCTGCCTGTCTGCTTCTGCTGTCTATGTCCTCATACACACACCACTGCGCACACATCACACACACAACACACGCACCGCGCGCACACACACACACACACACACACACTCACCACACACGTCACATAAAATGAGGAGTGTGTGGCCTAACGTTTAGAACACCTACCTAGGCGCGAGACACTTAGGCTCGAATCACTTGTCGGACAAGCACGTTTCTCCCCACCCCTCCCCCTCTTCAACTTTTCTTCGTTGGTGGTCTGGGTGCTAGCTCTAGTCTTAGCATGAGACAATAAATCAAGGCCACCAGTGCAACAAGCAGTCAACGCACGTTTAAGATCCCTCGGCAACAAAGGAGTTGTCTCCGGCAAATTGCGCAGTAAATTCACGTTCAGAAAAAGGGGTGGCGCTGCAGTGCGCGACACGCTGGCCCAAGGAAGAACGGCACGAATTTCATTTGGTTAATCTGTGGGACGAAAAAGGAAATGTTAATGTTGCCGGCTAGGATTAACTCGAGATATCAACTCCTGAGTCCAGGCTCTTCAAAACAAGTGCGACTGCAATTTCATTTAGTGCCTTTCTCCTACTGGTCGAAGCAACAGGGAAGTTCATAATAATAATAATTACAATATTTATATAGCGCAAAATCTTGATAAAATCAAATCTAAGCGCTGAAACAGACACACACGCACGCACGCACGCACGCACGCACGTACGCACGCACACACACGCACGCACGCACACACACACACACACACACACACACACACATACACACACACACACACACACACACACACACACACACACGCATGGCTATAAATGGGGAGAAAGAAAAAAAGCAATAAAAGCAAGAATAAAAGCAATGGAAAATTATAGAGAGCATATCATATACAATTATATATTGTATATATAAGTTTCAGTCTTTTTCACATAATTTTTGTATCTGGTGTTTGTTTGTTTGTTTGTAATCTTACGCTTGACAAAGGCCAGTTGACCGAAAATTTGCGCCTGTCTTGTCTTTTGGTATTAAGTACGTGTTCTGATTCTTTTTTTTTAGTGTTTTTGTGGTTCCTGTTTGCTTGAACGCGGGCAATTGTGGCAATTTCATTTAGTGCCTTTCTCCAACTGGTCGAAGCAACAGGGAAGTTTCAGTCTTTTTCACGCAATTTTTGTATCTGGTGTTTGTTTTTGTGTGTGTTTTTTTTGTAATCTTACGCATGACCAAGGCCAGTTGGCCGAAAATTTGCGCCTGTCTTGTCTTGAATTAAATACGCGTTCTTTCAGATGAACCAACCAGCCCACGGGTAAAGCGTGGCCAGTCCGAGGGTTGAACCCAGAACCCAAAACAAAATATATGAAAATTCTGTTTGCTGACGATACTTAAACCATCGAATCAAGCGGAAAAAACGTCTTCTGCAAAATATGTTCCTCTTGGTTCAAGTGTTTGAAAGAATTTCAGAAATTGATATTAAAGCTGAGAAAACACAAGTAGTATAATTCGGAAGGGAAACGTGTTTATGGATAAAATTTATTCTATATACAAAACTTGTAAATTGAGACTCTAAAAGTCTTTAAGATTTTAGAGGTATAGTTTACACAAGATATAAAAGTTTCTGAAGAAATGATTTCTGTTAAAAACAAAACAAAACAAAACAAACAAAACAAAACAAAACAAAAAAAGCAGATATAAGAGTTTAATTCATGATTTGGATGACAAGAAATAATTGCATATTCTTGAAATACAAATTGAAACCCAAGAAGACTTAAGATCTTAGGAATGTACATAAGATATACATGTGAAGAAATAATTTATGTCGACAAAAATCATCAGAAATAGGATTTGGGTTTATGATTTGGATGAAAATAAATATTGCATTATGGTCGTTGAGCTAACGGCCCATTTGGACGTGGGGTGCCGGGGTTCTTTCAGTAATAAATAGTATCCACACCTTCTGGAAATTCTGTGCTAGAAATTTCCTCTTTTTCTGTCACTCTCTTTGTTTCTGCCTTATTCCTGTGCTTTCTGTCATTTCTTCCTATCATTTTCTGCCTTGCTGGTCCATTCATTTGTATGTGTTTTTTTCTTAGGATTGATAATCAGGTACATGTATTAAGTGCATTTTTGGCTCTAAGGAAATGAATAATGCGAAAACAGTTTTAGGTAATTTAGACCTGTTTTTCTGTATGTTTTAGTGTCCATAGTTATGTTTAAATTTGTATTCAGGTACGTTTTTAAACCCCCTGTGTGATAAATTGGTCGGAATGGTTAACGCCAGGGCCATCTCCTTAGATTATGTGCGCCAGTGCATTGATTTGTGTACTTACTTTTTTTCTTCTTTTTTTTTCCTGTTGAAGTATTGTGTGTCTTTTGAAACAGTTATAGCCCTGATACGGCTCTGCGCAGTCGGCCGGGCTTTAACAAAATAACAGATAACCTCGACATGATGCACTGCTATACGATCCAATGCAATGCTATGTGAATTAACCCTTTGACTCCAACAGCACGTCCACCAGAATCCTTCGTCGTCCAGCCATGCTTACAAAGCAAAAACTTAACCCTTTGTCTCCCTCGTCCTATCCGCAGGAAGCTGGTGGATTGGATGAGGGAGTCAAAGGTTTAAATTTTTGCAATTGGTGGATAGGATAAGGGAGCCAAAGGGTTAAGTTTTTGCAGTTGGTGGATAGGATGAGGGAGTCAAAGGTTAAGATTTTGCAATTGGTGGATAGGGTACGGTAGTCAAAGTGTTAACCCAATGGAATGGGGAACATCGTGCAAATACAGAATGCTCCTGAACAACGTAAAGGCGTGCAGTGTAATGTGTTCCCGTGCAAAGTAATGACTAGAGATAGTATGTGAGTGAAATGAGACTCGATGCCGTGCAAACAGTGCAATATGATGCACGCCAGTGCAGTGTTACGCAATGTCCAGTTCTCCGCAACTTTCTTGCTACTGTGTCAGTGCAATGTTTCGCGGTGTAATTCAGTGCCATGCGATGGACATTTTTCATTTTCCTATTTATTGTTCTTCTTATAATTCATTTTTCTTTTTCTTACTTTTCTTTGTTTTCTTTTCTTTCTTCCTTTCTTTCTTTCTTTCTTTCTTTCTTCCTTCCTTCCTTCCTTCCAGTTTTTCTTTTTCTCTTTTTTCCGAGGGGCTCTTTACTAGCTCGTGGCCATAA
>CM060305.1:168597735-168605235 GCA_030674185.1 Monoplex corrugatus
GGCCGAAAATTTCTGCCTGTCTTGTCTGGTTGTATTGAATACGTGTTCTGATTGTATTTTAGTGGTGTTTTTTTTTTTCTGGTTCCTGTTTCCTTGAACGCGGACGGTTACACTTGTTTTGGATTTTGGACTACATGTATCTTTAGACTCTCTGGTGTGCATGTCTGACTGTTTTGTGCTGTTTTGACATAGCAACCCTGCCCCCCCTTCCTCCAATTTTTGTTTTTGTTTGTTTAGTTGATTGGTTGGTTGTTTTTTCTTACTGATTTTTTCATTTATTTTGTTTACTTATTTGTTTATTTTTTTGGCTATGCAAAGTACAACGAGAATGCTTTGATGAAAAATTTGTGCAGTACAAGTGGAATTTTTCTATCACTTTTTTTTTATTATTATTTTCATCCAGGAGGAACAACATACACATACACACCCAAGCATAAACACACGCAAGCGCGCGAGCACATACATGCATACACACACGCACCCCTGCGAGGACATGCACACCCATACACTCATACACTCACACTGACCTTCCACCTGTTAGGTAAAACAAAATGTGACTGCTGGATCTTGAGGGTAAAAACAAAATATTAAAAAAATACCTTGTTTGTAAAAGATCCTTGGGAGTATAAAACACAACGTTTCGAGCCCAGGCCCTTTGTCAAGTGAAAAATAAAATGACAGGAGTATTGAAAACAGTTCAAGGAAATAGGGGACAGAACTTGAACTGTTTTCAATACTCCTGTCATTTTATTTTTCACTTAACAAAGGGCCTGGGCCCCCAAGGATCTTTTACAAACAAGGTATTTGTTAATGTTTTGTTTTCTTCCACCTGTTACTGTTATTTTTGTCTAAAACCTAACGTAGAGCCATATCAGGGCTGTAACCGTTTCAAAACACACAATACTTCAATAGGAAAAAAAAAAAGAAAGACAAAAAAGTTAAGTACAAATATCAATGCGTTCGTGCGCATAATCTAAGGAGATGCCTCTGGCACCTTCCACCTCTCCTCTCACAAATAAACAAACAAAACAAACAACGACCCAGAACCGTTACTTTACCTGAAAACTGTCGAGTCATGCCGGTAATCCAACGTAAAGACCAAACGGATTAAACTTGTATGCGGCTTACATGATCAACATTTAAAGCTTTGAAGCGTTAAGAACAGAGAGCACTTGACCTAACCAGTCGCCTGTATATCCACACATCTCCAAGACGTCATCTACCCTGAGGAAATGCAAAAAAACAACAACAACAACAAAAAAACAGCTCAGCTCAACTCAACTCAACTGGACTGGACTGGACTGGACTGGACAGGACTGGACTGGACTGGACTGGACTGGACAGGACTGGACTGGACTAGACAGGACTGGACTGGACTGGACTGGACTGGACTCGACGCAACTCAACTCGACTCGACTCGACTCGACTCGACTCGACCCAACTCAACCCAACCCAACCCAACCCAACTCAACCCAACCCAACCCAACTCAACTCAACTCAACTCAGCTCAACTCAGCTCAACTCAGCTCAACTCAGCTCAACTCAGCTCAGCTCAGCTCAGCTCAGCTCAGCTCAGCTCAGCTCAGCTCAGCTCAGCACAGCACAGCACAGCACAGCACAGCACAGCACAGCACAGCACAGCACAGCACAGCACAGCACAACAACGACGACAACAACATCACAGCAACAACAACAACAACAACAAGAACAAACCAAAATGTAAACAAAGAGCACATACATCATCCATCATAACATCCAGTATAAATGTAACAGTAATAACAACAGTTGTACATGTAGGCGTCAATCGCCAACAATACAGATGACCAACTTCCGAACGTGGGCAAATCAAACGGACTGTTGCGCAGATAGTGTGTGTGTGTGTGTGTGTGTGTGTGTGTGTGTGTGTGTGTGTGTGTGTGTGTTGTGTGTGTGTGTGTGTGTGTGTGTGTGTGTGTGTGTGTGTTGTGTGTGTGTGTGTGTGTGTGTGTGTGTGTTTGTTGTGTGTGTGTGTGTGTGGTGTGTGTGTGGGGTTTTGTGTGTGTGTGTGTGTGTGTGTGTTTGTGTGTGTGTTTGTGTTGTGTGTGTGTGTGTGTTTGTTTGTGTGTGTGTGTGTGTGTGTTTGTGTGTGTGTTGTTTGTGTGTGTGTGTGTGTGTGTGTTTGTGTGTGTGTAATGTATAGTGAGTGTAGTGTAGTGTAGTGTTGCGTAGTGTAGTGTAGCGTAGCGTTGTGTGTGTGTGTGCAGTTTGTGAGTATGTGTTTGTTATGTGTGTGTGTGGAGTGTGTGTGTGTGTGTGTGTGTGTGTGTGTGTGTGTGTGTGTGTGTATGTATGTATGTAGTGTGTGTATGTGTGTAGTGTGTGTGTGTGTGTGTGTGTGTGTGTGTGTGTGTATGTGTGTGTGTGTGTGTGTGTGGATTGTGTGTGTGTGTGTGTGTGTGTGTGTGTGTGGTGTGTGTGTGTGTGTGTTTGGTTTAAAGGGGACGGGGGACAGGGAAGTGTAAGGGAGGAAACTCTACATTTTTGATGAGTTATAAGATAGGCTGCTCAGCCCTTGAACCTATCTTTCACACTGACACGTTTGACGTGCACGAATCCTTAAACCAAACACTTGCAGCTTGAATTCAATTAAAACCGCAGTGGCTGCCAAGTTTTGACATCATAACACATCTCGGGGACAGCCCCCCTACGAACCGGGGGCAAGGATTTACCAGTAACCTGAACGCCAATCGAGTGTTTTCTTCCCCCGCTAAGTGCCAATACCCATTTCACCACCCGTTCAGGTTGGCTTGAAAACAAGGGGCAGGGAACCAGGGGCGTGTTTCTTTACACGCTAGCATGCTAGCGCGCAAGAGGCGAGTTAGCGAGTAGCGAGGGCGAGAAGAAAAAAGTTGGAGGGAAAGAGAGCACCAAGGTAGACCCAGGGCAAAAATATTGGATGGACTTGTAGAGTGGCTGAGGACTGAGAGGGTGGAAGATGTGCTTGCGGCAACAAGGGATAGATACATATGGAGGGCCTTGATCGCCAACGCCATGTGGCAGGGCACTTGATGATGATGATGATGATGAGAGCGAGAAGAAAAAACTGTGCTATGAAACGGACGCGAGGCGGAGGTGGTTGTTGTTGTTGCTCGTCCTTCGTTGTCGAGTGTGGAACATTGTCCCAGCGGTTGACGCATTATTTATGGATTTATGTGCAGGCTTGAGGCAAGTGCCATGATCACCATAAACATGGCACCTGTGACGTCAGTGCACATGGAATTCGTTCCGAGTGCGGAGACGTCGTCTTGAGAAACTGTAACTGAAACGGAAATGAAACTTCGTTGTCGAAGAAGACCACGACTTCAAATTTGACTGAGGGATTGGCGATTGGCGCGCCCACATGTTGGGCAAACGTGGGTTGTTGCAAATGTAGAACTGGAGGTCGCTCGCGCCTCGCGCGCTACTCGTTTTCTTCGAGCCTCTGCTGTATGTCTTCTTTCTGCTGATCTTGCTCCGATGGTCAGCTTGCCTCGCCAGTTCGGTCGACCTTGTGCAAGAGTCTCCCAAGTATTGGGGTCGATGCTCAGGTCGTTGATGGATACTTTGAGGCAATCTTTAAAGCGGAGGTAGATTTTTAGCCATTGTACATTACAACCTCAGGCTTTTTAAGAGGTTTGTGTATACAGCGCTTATTTCACAAGAGAAGACGCAATCGTCATCAAACACAAAGGCGACTTGCACGACCTCCATCTTTACCTCGCCGACAAGACCCTCTCGATGCTACCTAGCCTTACCTAGCGAATACCTAGCTACGTTTGCCGCTAGGTGGACGAAGAAACACTTCTATCTAGCAGATATACCTGGCGAAAGCCTCGCCTATGTACCGTGTAAGAACTGAAACGGACCTCAGAATCAGCAGACACTAAGTCGTAGCCCCGCAGAGAGCGAAAGACTGATCACACACTACCACAGCAGGCTGACCTAGAGACCGATATAGACCCCACATGTTTTTCTTAAGTAAAACGAAGGGATGGGGGTGGGTGGTGGGTGGAGGAAGCAGAATTGGTTTTGTGTTCAGGTTGCACCTGCAAGAACAGAACCGTTACATCTTTCAAGACAAGCCTTGGTCTTCAAAGAGGTAAAAATCAGACATAAAATCGGAAGGTCGTGGATACCATCCACCCAGGCACCATGGCCTGGTGGGTATAGGGTGGAGAAATCTCCCACGTCAACATGTGTGTAGACTTGTCTGTGTCTATGCCCCTTTCGTGTGTATGCGGCATGCAGACTATCACATTTGCACGTGATGGCTTCGGAGTTTGTTCAGGAGAGATTCAGTGCACGCGGGCAGTTCCATATGTCCTCCACCAAACACTGAAACTGACACCGCCAGACTAATTGTAGGATTAAGATGGACAGCGAACAGATCAGTGGACCTATCAAACACTAAGCTGACACCGCTAAAATGATGGAAACATTAAGATGGACAGCGAACAGGTCAGTTTTTAATATTCCAGGCTGGGATTGAACGCCAGACATCAGATTTGGAGTCTGTGGTTCTATCCACATAGCCAGCCAGCCCGAGAAGGATTCTGTGAGCTGTGTCAGTGGTGGCTTATAGAAGCATGAACACACCAATCATGTACGCCCACCAAATAAATTACGGTGAATGAAGATTTGTGCAGCAGCGTACTGCATGTGTAGTATAGGCATAACAACGTGCACATACGTGTCCGAGAAAAATTTGGAACATTTACAAACATTAAAAAAAGAAAGAAACAAACAAACAAATAAAAAAAAACACACACAAAAAAACCCCCCAACAAATCAAACCAACTAACCCAAAAAAAAAAAAAAAAAAAAAAAAACCAAACAAACAAACCAACAACAAACAAACAAAACAAACAAACAAACAAACAAACAAACAAAAACAAAAAGAAAGAAAGACAGAAACAAACACAACAACAACAAACAACAACAACAAAAGAAAAACGGAAAAAGAAAACCTCTCTGAAATGCTCATCTCACCCACTGAAAGCGAGTCATGATGTCTGCCTCGGTTGCCATACTTTAAAAATAGAACTGTGAAAGTTTTGATCAAACTAGTGAAAAAAAAAAATGTTCAAAACATTGTAACAACAAAACAAAAAGTAAAAATAAAAATCCCAACAACGGCAATAACATAATAATTACAACAGCAATAGCAGCGGCAACAACAACAACAACAGAATAACTTGCAACAAGAATTATAGATATGTTATTAACCTATTACCAAAATGACTATGACTACTCGCATGGATCATATTTCAAGAATTGGGACCTCAAAAATCAGAACTCAAAACACGTTTTATTTGCAGTAAGATTAGGGCTGTAACACACAGGTTGAATAAAAAAGAAGTCGACCAGTAAAGTGTATTTATATTCTTTCGTCACTTCGTTATTGTTTTCTTTGTTATTCATCTACCCATGTCACGTGGGGGTCAGTACCCAGAGCAGTCTGTAGTCAAACCAAGTGAGAAAGAGGGAGTCGAACGGCGAGGTGGGGGTGGGGGGTGGGGGCAATGGGGGAGCGGGAAGGCGAGGTCGGAGGGGCAATGGGGGATTTGCTAATCGCTTCGTCAACACTCTTGGAGGAGGCCTGAGGGACCCTGGAGGAGAGGGGCTGGCAGATTGGTGCACATGAGAAACCTGATCCCCTGCCAGTTCTTGTAGTCCCCGTCTGACAGGATTTATGCTGTCTCTCTCTCCCCTGATCTTTGGGGGACTGTGCCCAGCGATGGTGAATGGGTGAGTGGGTTGTGCCAGAGACGAGGACACGGAGAGATAGGAAGCTCGCTCTCTCTGCTCCTCTCTCTGCCTCACTCTGCTAAAGTAGAAGTGTACTGATGGCTAAGTGGTTAAGTCATTCGTCACAAGGATGGCTAGGTCTTGACACTTTGGAGGCGTAGGTTTGAACCCAGGTGGAGGAAAAAAATGTGTGACAGCAGAGGATAATCCAGGAGTCATGACCTGGATGTGGCCCGGTCCTATTAGAATGTAAGGAATTCAAGACCGAAGAATTCACTTGAAGTTATAACATTTTACTGTCCACAGTTCTTCCCAGAGTATCTTGCTACTGAAACGTATTGCGCACGCGTAGACTGACCGTTGACGTGACTCAAACGAGATTAACCCATTGACTCTCGCACCCTATCCACCAACTGCAAAAACTTAACCTTTTGACTCCCTCACCCGATAGGATGAGGAAGTCAAAAGATTAAGTTTTTGATTTGCTAGCATGCTTAACAAGGCAGGAAGCCGGTGGACAGGGAGCAGGGAGTCAAAGGGTTAAAAATCACCAGCGACAATTTCTGAGCTTAGTTACCGGTCTTTCTATGCATGTCTCTGGTTGTTTGGTGATTCATTTGCCGGTTTCAGAGTGCTGGTGGTGTTAATTTAAAACGAAGACTCTTCAATAAACTGATAACTAAAGCCATAGGCACACAGTGGGGACAATCCACCTAACGTGGCTTACAGCTTTAGCCCCGCCTGACAAGTTGTTTAACAAGTGTTTGATGGGCTGATGGTTTGCGTGTGATTAGGGTTTAAGTGAAACGATTTCAACAATCCTTCATGACCATTAGCATACACGTACTGTATGTGCACAGTGCTAAGCCTTAGTCTGATAGATTTAGCCCAGCCGGACGAGTATATTTACTGGTATTTTAAATGGACGGACGTTTTCAAAGCGATTTTGGTTTTCACCAGTTTCATTTTTTTTTCATTTTCAATTTCTCAAGATGACGTCTCCGCGCTCGGAATGAATTCCATATGCACTATCGTCACAGGTGCCATGTGATGGAGAAGATGCAGAATGATCACGGCACACGCCTTAAGCCTGCACATAAACCCGTAAGCTGGCCAGGTCCTGAGGTCCTTCGTAGATAGTTCCATAATCCTAGGGTCGTAGGAGCGAGAGGTGGCAGAGACCTCAACTTTTCCCGGGGCCAGCACCACGAGGGCGGCGCCCATTCCCTCTTCCTCGTTTCAAATTCATATTTATATTCACCTTATTTTTTTACAAAGACTTCAGAAAGGCAAGAAAGCTGACTCGTCTTGAAGGGGTGGGACCTGGGAAATCAATCTATTTCTCCAATGCAGCCGGGCAATGCCCTGCTCTTCACGATTTTCAACTGCCGTGGGATCTTTAGCTTGCGCAGCCAGAAAGCACACGGGCCCGACTCGTTTTTCGTCCCCTTCCGAAGGACTAGACGTTCAGTTCGATTTTCCAGTCAAACTGAGGAGAAATGTCAGGGCCTCTACGGGGAGCGAACCCTGGAACCTCGAGTTTAGTTATTGGCAGGCGAACGTCTGAACCATTCTGCCACTGTTCTCCATTCGCGAGACGTACTACTAACCATAACAAACAATAACGGTATGGAGAGATCATGGTTTATCTTATCCATGTCAAAAAAATTATTTTACTAGCGTTTGACTGGATGACTTCAAGCAATGTCATTGATTACATTTAGATCGATAAAC